>JAUTBW010096712.1:0-16844 GCA_032361425.1 Peltospira smaragdina | reverse complement strand
TATTAAACAAGAGAGAGAGAGAGAGAGAGAGAGAGAGAGAGAGAGAGAGAGAGAGAGAGAGCACAAGCATCCTACAAACAGGTTACCTGATATTATTTTATTTGTATGGCTTTAAATAAAATGAAAATGCAAACATTAAATTAAAAATAACATACTATCTTTCTGGAAATTCAGAGGTGCATCTTGAGTCTGAAATCAAAGAAAGGAATGATAACCTTTTAAAAGTTTTTGGGGTTTTGTTTTGCTTTTGTTTCTTTCATATATTCACATCTGTAGGGCCTACATAATGCGTAACTTCCACATGATACACAAAAACTCTGGCCAGCTGTATTTTTGGAAAAATTTGTATCTCACGTAAACCAATATTCCAATTTCAGTTGAAACATACTGACCATGCCATGAAAGAATATAAATGGTTCTGATGTTATAATTGTCTACCATAAAGAAAATGGTGGCTTAGATACAGTTGTCATCCTTTAAATCCATTTTGCAGAAAAATTCTAAAGTTAGAAAAAGAATGACCTATTATACTGATGTTGTTACTACTGTTTGGACAATACAGTAACTAACAGCAGCTGGATGTACAGATATGCACAGATTGTATTAGAATTAACAGTTACTCCAGCACAACACTAATTAGGTCATATATCTTGAAGTACAAAATACCATTCTATCAACATTTCTTGTCATCTCCCTGTATTCCTTGTTGGCCTGTTGTGCTTTTAGCTTTTGTATTCTTGCCTCAAGTTCAGGGTTCTGAAAAACAATATGGACAATATATTTTTTTTTTATTGCATTTGTCCAGAGTTCAACAACCATGCTGGACTAAAAATGTAAGGCTACATTATGGAATTCCAAAATATGATTATGTCATTTGCATATTTTTGACAAATCCTGTTTATTTTAATTCTAATTTAACATTCAAGTTAGCATAAACTATACAATAAATATTTTCTAAAAGAGAAGAAAAGATTCATTATTATTATTATTATTATTATTATTATTATTATTATTATTATTATTATTATTATTATTATTATTATTATTATTAACTGGAATACATTTTAGTTACCATAAAATCATGCACTTAAACCAGCTAATTAGCTGGTGCCTGGGTCTGAATATTAAGTATTATAATTTATTATTAACTTCCATGTAACAGAATGGTGTGACACTGAATCACAGATTCCTTGGAGATATATTACCATTTATCCATATTGTCTACATGTATATCATTATGAATTAACAATGAACATCCATTTTATAATTTAAAGCCATAATCCATCTGAATGCAAATATTTGGCCAGGGGTTTACCTGACTTTGTTAAATGAGTCCATAGGACTGACCTGATTATCCTACGCATATCTGAACTGGCAGGTTTTATAGTTTTTTTTTGTTTTTTTTTAACAACACACTAAACATATTTTATTAGAGTTATAATGGCATCTGAAATACTTAAAACTGAAAAAAACCTTAGTGGTGACCTGACAGGGTTCAATCTCAGACTGATCATGTACAAGGCAGGTGCGTTCACCCAGGGTTCTTGCCGGTCTATTTAAGGGGGGCACTGTGCCTCCCTTTCGCACCCCTTTTATTTTTGTTGTGCCCTCTTTCATTATTCTGTACCCCGTTTTATTTTTCTGTATAAAATTTAACTCAAACAACGATAATTTCCATTCGTTTTTACACAGTCTACCTGCGATCCCCATGTACGTTGACTCGTGTCACTGATTTGTTAACTCAGAGGGGAATGGAAGTCACCATAATAATTTGCACCTCATTCAATTTCAACAACAAATTCACACAAATTCATGTCAAAACCATTACATGTCATTTTATTAAAACTATATAAATTAAAATAAAACTGTTTCATTGTTATATTAAGTTCCATTTGTTTTTGTTTAAAACATGATACAGCAAACATAAACAGCCAGAACCACTCTCAATGAATACATTATGCAGTTGACATTATTACTGTCTGCTGTTTCACTTTGATCTGCCAAAGCGACCTAGATTCTAACCTAGAACTTACCATTGTCAATTTCAACTGTGCAACACTCACACCACACGTGCCTTTGATGCTAGCAGTGCTTTTGATGCTAGCCGACCTTCATACAGTCTGCTTTTGAGTTTGGAGTCGGTTTACAATGCAAGCACAATATTTAAAAAATAATGGTTATTTCTTAAATAATATCAAGTAGTGATTTAAATTAAAATGTGTCATTGTTATTTTTATTCCTTTAGAAAATATTTTAATCTAAAATCATGCAGTTACTTTTATTTTTTAAATTCTATATTTTAAAACAGACATCTAAACAAAAGCCAACATTACTCATAAACACATGCAACCAACAATCTCACTGTTTTTCAATTCACTGTAATATGCCACGGCGACTCAGACTGGAACATTGTGTCTGTGCAGCACTGCCTTTGAGTTTGATGTTAGCCAACCTCCCCAATCTTCAGTGAAAATAGCTCTAACAAAGACATTTCTGACTGGACATACCCAGTAATAAAGAATGATGTTATAACTGGCTGTTACAAGATTTTAGAGAGAGCTTGAACCATGTAACTTGACTGACAGAGCATTATAAATGACTGACTTGTTATTATTATTATTATTATTAATAGTAAATAATGAGAATGCTGAGTACATGTAGTACCAATGAAACATCAATTGAAATTACTACTCTCTTGATTACCTTTTAGTTGGTATTTTCATTGTTCACTTGGCAATTTCTTCAATGAAACTGGCACAATGTCTTGGAACAAGCCAACCCCCATTAAGCTCCTACTGAGCTATCTGGACTCTCTGGCCGTATTCGTGTTCAAATAATGTAAAATTGCATGGTGGTTTGTTTGTTGTTGTTTGGGTTAAATTGTATACTGGTTTGTTTGTTGTTGTTTTTTGTTGTTTTTGTTGTGTGTGTTTTTTTAGTGTTGTTTTTTGGGGGGTCAGGACAGGAAGGCCCCTTTAATTTTCACCCAATGAGAACCCTTTCACCTCTAGGCTACTGAAGCACCCTGGTTGAGTTGTCCATTTTTCTATACAATATTCTGTCTTTGTCCTGGATTTTTTATATTCATAATGAAATGATTTGACAATAAATAATTTGTTAATTTAACTTTTTTAAATAAAATTATTTACTTACCCTAGGAGGATGTTTTACATCTGGAAGATGTAACTCACTGTCTTCAACTATTGAATGAAGATAAATTTTCTTGTTTCCTACATGTAATTAAAGTTTGAAATATATAACTATGAATACATTTCATCATTATAAAACGCATTTGGGTAAGAACAGTGAAATTTATGGGTTTGACAAGAGTTTAATAATATTTACTTTTATTGACTGATGCCATCTTAAACTTTTTGTTATTCAGCATTAATACTTTTTTTATATAAGTCACTTTCTCAGCTAAAATATTTAATAGGTGATGCTGTATAATCATAATCATGATAATGTATTCATGAAAAAATACCCTGACTGCCTCAGTACCTGAGTATGCAAGAATCAATCTAACACTTCTTTGACATTGTTCACATTAAATGAGCTACCTGAGTAGGCCTACATACCTAGTGTCAGGGTTAACATATGTGCAGATACATTGTAAACATACTGAATAGAAAACAGACCGAGAATTAATATAGACCGAAATTCGATAGTTGGCGTAGAGCGTAGACGTACTTAGCGGGTACTATCAAATTATCTCCCTTCGATTATAAAGTACCTGTTTCATTGACGTTTTGATGAATAATTTTCACAAGCCGAAATGGAATGGTTTTCTTTTCATTTTCTTTGAATATGTATGTATCCAGTTCATCTCTGGTAGCTTTGTTGATGTCACTAAAAGCTAGAACATTTTTTACAAGGTCTTTTATTGTTTTAGTCAACACAATTTCGGGTTCTCTACCTTCTATACCTTCCATCTTAGGAAATGACGTCAGGTTTTGTGCATATTACAGAGAGGGGTGATAGGTTTATTAGAATCATAAATATTATACTTTGTATTGAACTTATTGTACAAATCGAAACAATATAATATTAAAAACTAAAACAGAATATATTGATATTTGTTTTTAGTTGTTATTATGGTACCAATATAATGTTCATATTAAAGTACACACTATCCCTACAAGTCTAAATAGATTATTCCTTTAAAGATCAAAATGGCGACCAACTGGTTATGGACTGAAGAAGATGAGAATGAAAAACATGACTCAAGTAAACAGCAGGAAGAGTTATTTGTTTTTGGCTACGCCTGCAAGCTATTCCGAGATGATGAAAAAGCTGCTTACATCGATTCTGGCCGACATCTTATTCCATGGATGGGTGACGACCAATTGATGATAGACAGGTCTGTCCCTTGTCCTTGGCTAATGACTTCTCTCGTGGAATCGTGAAAAGCCTTCAAAAGGTTTCCGTTTACTCGCGTTTACCTTCGCGTCGGTTTCTAACTTACATTTTTTCCCATTTCAGCCTTTTATTATAGTATCTGTACACCACTTGTTATTATCAGAACAATCTTAATTGTCAAGTAATCTAGAAAACTATTTTGACCATCATTATAATCGTATTCAGGTATTCACCGTATTGATATTATTATTATTATTATTATTATTATTATTATTATTATTATTATTATTATTATTATTATTATTTTATTATATAATTATGATAATAATAATAATGAATAAATGATCATTAAATGCATTGTAATGCGTCATTTAACACTGCAAGATTTTGATTGACAGATTAACAATTCATTAACAGTGTTTGAAACTGCACCTTAAATGCATAATAAAAATAAATTATAAATAAAATAATAAAATCTTGCTACTGTCTGAGAGTTTCTTTAATTTTTCTTTCTCTTTATAATTAAATAAATTTGGGGTGTTTAGCTTGTGATTTCTTACGCTTACAGTACTGCAATTTGTGGGATATACCACTAGCAGCAGCACATGATCATGATGCAGAGTGAGGCTAGGTCAATCCATGACAAGATTTGCATTAGAGAGCGATATAGGTCAGAGGTAGAGCATTTGCTCGCGATGTGGTAGTTCATCAGATCGATCCCACATGTTGGACTCGGCTATGTATCATTCCACCCATTTTCAACAACTGGTGTATCTGCTATCATGTCTGTGGATGGTGTATATAAAATATCCCTTGTTGCTAACTGGAAATAGCAGCAGGTGTTTTCCTTTATCACTATCAGAATGATACAGAACTAAATGTTTGATGACAAATAAATATTGAATACATATTTAAATAAACCTCTGTCTTCATCTCTCTCTCCCCCAAAAACTAAACTTTTCACATCAACAGCTTAGTGAATAATGAGAGAGACTAAATTGCTCTAAAATCATTGTAACCCATGCTAAAAGAATTAAGTTAGTGGTAACATTTGATTGTAAATTATGTAGTAAAGCAGGGAATAATTTGTATATATAAAGAAGAAGATGGTTAGAAGATGCTGCTAATCATTACATATATTTGTAAATTTGATTAGCAGTTTCCATGTAAGTTCATGCAAGCTAGGTATAGATAGCACAGTGAATACTCTATAGAGACCAAGATATTTTGTGATATACATGCTTTTGGGATATAAGCAATAAGATAAAAAGTAGATGTATTTGATTCATAGTAACAGAGATTCATAGTGTAAAATGATTCGCACATGAGCTAAAATGACTAGTAAACTGCAGTGTGAACCCTAATAAATTATTAGTTGATAAAGCAACCAAATTTATTGTTTTTACACAAGTGGTGCATAGATCCTATATATGAACTTTGTCATAATTATATTCTAAATATTAAATGCTTTGTGGTGTTGAACAACGAACATCAGTATGTGTTAGCTGGTGTTGTAAGGAAAGAAGACATTGGACTGGATCTGAAGGACGTCATCGGGAAAGGCAGACATCTGGATTGTCAAACCACGTGACCACATTGCTACTGTATATGGCAGTGTCCTTGACAGTTTGACCAATGTGGCTGGATTAACAAGAATTTTGTTATAGAATTGTTATTGACAGTATTGAATTTGTTGTGTGTCGTTGCCAGGCATGGCATGTGTTGCCTGGATTTGCTTTCCTTTCAGGTTCTCCAATGGTGACAGCAGGGTGCATTGTATGATCTGTATAGGTAATTGTATGCAAGAAAAAAAATGGTTGACGTCTTCATTATTAAAGTGATGTAAATAATTTTATACAAAATATATAACTTAAATTGGAATTTACAGGTAGTAATGGAAATTTATGGGATATAATATCATAGTGACATTTTAATCTGTATTTATTTATAATACACCATTTATGAAATTTTAAGACATTTTTCAGAACCTGAACTAAATAATTATCAGTAATAAAGATATTTTGGTATTCTGTCTTAAAAACATTTACTTGCAGCAAAAAAACTGAGATTTGGAAAAAGAGAAATCTTAATTTGTTGTCTTAATAATTAAATTTAATTAATAGTATACATAAAAAAAAAAAAAAATCAAATTAGTAGTTTACTGTCACTTGTAAAATATACTATGTTTGGGTCGTGGACAGTTTGTCTACAGTGATGGCCTGGTAAGTATTCAGTGAGGGAATTATTAAATGCATTTTTTTGTCTTGTGTGTGTGCTTCTGTTTCAGTACTCTTGTTTCAGCCTGATATATACATATATTTTTAAATGCTAGGTATATATATTGTAACAATAATTACCTCATTATTTACCTTTTTTTTTTTTTTCCCATTGGCTAAGTTTCTTTTAAAAATATATTTATATATATGGTAGATAACATTTTAATTTTTAAAATATATATGTAGATATCAATGTTACTATAATGTATTTTATTGTCTTCAGTAATTTTTTTGAAATCTGATGTTACATTTAGATTTTAATGTTGTAGGACTCAGCCTCATTAATTTGTTTGTTTCGCCAGGTATGATGGCAGAGGTCATCTTTATGACTTGTCGGCATATGATGCTGGTCACATCAAGGCCGAGAACCTGGAGCTGTCTGAGAGAGAGAAGCACATTGAAGCAGCTTGTGATGAAGAGAGGTACCTGGAGCTTCACACTGATATTGCTGAAGCAGAAATGTATCAAGGTATGGTTAATCTTTTAATCTTAATCTCTGCATAATTAATTCTATGTTTGGGGGTTTACACTGTGTTGAATTGTTTATATTTTCCAATTTTTATAATACCATGTTGTCCTTTTTAAAAAACCTTTTTCTTACACCCAATAGCCTATTTTTCATGTTGAGGGGTGTCGTTATTCATTCAATCATTCATGTGGTAGAGCTTGGACTAATTTATTAATAAATAGTCATTTTTAAAAAAACATTCTTTGTAATAGTCGCATTGTCATCTTTTTTACTTGAATTAGTTTTTAGTACAATCAGTCTCTAATTTATTTGTTTTTCTATTATAATATTGACTGTTTAAATCATGAACAAATTACATGCTTGAACATAAAATTTGTCAGTGATAAGTTACAGAAAACTAAAGAAATTCAATTTTACATTCTGATGGAACAATACACTCTACGGTGCCTCAACAGTCTAGTGGTGAAACCGCCTGCCTGACACACAGTCTGAGATCAATCCCTATCAGTAAGCCAGTAGAGATTTTTCTAATTAAAATGTTAGTGACACCATGTTACCAAAGATAATAAAATTGTCCCGAAACCCATCTTTTTAGATCATTTTATTTATTTTTAATGTAGATTTTATAAAGTAGAGTTGTGCAATGGTATTTGTATTTCAGAGGAGGAATGGAAGCGGTATTACGAATCTCTTCAAGAAGGCTATAAGGCTGTGGGATTCAGTTACGAGCAGCCAGAAGGCACAGAAGTGGAAGAAACTAAAGAAGGTAAGTTTGTAAATGATACCTTGTGTACTTCCATTTTATACTTTTAACTGAACCAGTTTGCTACTAAAAATTAATTCGAAATAATTTAATCAAAATACATGACTTCATCGGTCAATGTTTTGGCAGTATTCAAACCAGTATTTTTGTTTAGCCATATTTTTAGTACATGGAATATTTTCTTAAAAATACATTTTAAATGTGCTAATTTTGTATATTCACTTAGTATTCAAGTGTTAACATTTAACTAATTTGAGCCCTCTTTTAAAATGAAGTACTCATTCATCATGCTAAAATGAAGTTTTCTTGCTGTGATGAGTTAAAAGTGACAATCACACAGGATAGATACTTATTAATGACCAATCTTTTGTTGTACATAAATTTACCCTTATTACTGATATGCAAAATAATTTGCCTAAGGCACAGTGTTTGTATTGATAAACCTAGTTAATTCCAGGCTGCTATTTCAATGTTGGTGTTTTGTACAGATAATGTTCCTGCTGCACCAGAAGACTTGCCATTCGAAGCACCTTCAGAGCTTCAGGTCCCCCAAGGCTGTCAAATTGTGAGTTTAGTTTTATTATCTGACCATTTACCTGTTTGTTTTAATTGTATAAGATTTTTTGAAATCAAGGAAAGATATAAAAAAAAAGATTAACATTTTATTGTCCTAAATAAAATTATTGTCAGTGAGAGAACTTAGGAAAAATTAAATATTCCTTTAAAATCACAATAATTTTGATTAAGTGCTAATTATTTGTAATCATAAAAAAATTCAGAAACTAGGATTTTGCAAGAAGCGGAACATATTTAGTGGTGAACACTGTACATTTATCTGATCAGGCCTGCCACCAGCTCATATGCTCACATGCAACACACACACACTTTTATTTCTTCTTTTAGGTCATGAATTGTTATTTCATTAATGTGGCAATAAACATCAATGTTTTTTGTTGTTATTTTGTGTAATTGAGTTATTGACAGGTGAGGTGTAAATTATTGTGGCAAGTTCACTTCTGCTGACTAAAACCAAATTTAGACCTATTAATTTATATCCATGGCCAACAAATTTTTAGTAGATTATTTATTTTATTTTTATTTTTTATATTTTTGGGTTTTTATTTTTTTTTTTTATTATTTTTTTTTAATTCTAGAAACTTTGAAAAAATGGATTGCCAAAATATCTAATTTCTGTTTCTAGCCCCTAACTGTGAAACAGAACACGATTATAGAAAAGACGGCAAAGTTCACTGCCCAGCACGGAGCACAGATGGAGATCATTCTGAAGATCAAGCAGGGAGGCAACCCACAGTTCAAGTTCCTGTCGTTTGAAGACCCGCTCAATGCATACTACAAGCACATGGTGCAGATGATTAAGTCAGGCAAATTCAAACCAAAGATGACTGGGCTGGAAAGGCAAAATAGTATGTGTGAAGATTGTGTATTTGTAGATTATAGCAAAGAGAACAGGATTTTTAGAATGGGTAGCATAATGTTTGAGGGTGATGGTGTTAGTGAACTAAGCATAAAAATGCAATTACATTGTATCTTTTAAAAAACCCAAAGATATATTCAGAAGTGAAAAATTTAGGTTAAATTTTAACTGTAGAAGTTAGAAGTTATGATGCAGAAGAGATAATGATATGAATAAATAACAAATGTTTTGCAAAATCATGTGGCTAGTTTTGTTACTTTCCCACTTAGCAGTACATAAAAACTAAACTTGCATACGGACCTGCTTGAAGTATTTTTCAACATCATCATGTAGTCTCTTTATTATACTGAGCTGTGTACAGCTAAGTCTGCAAATTAATGTGTATTGAAGTAGAATGCTGAAAACTAGTAACCCTGTCATGTTATGCAGGTAGTGAAGATGATGCACATCAAGCACATGGATACCTTCACCCAATCTTGTCTGGCCCAACTATGGCTGCTCCACCGGTAAATACATATTTAAAATTTATATTAATTTAAAATTTATCATTAATAATGATTGTATTGACATTAGATTTTTAAAAATATATTTTTTAAAACACAATTTGTGTTTGACTGAGATTAATAGATTAATTTTACATCATTATTTTACCATTCAGCTACCTAGGCATCCCATGAAATATTTTCAGTTTAGTGTGATCCCAGAGCAATTGATGCTTGTTAGACAATCTGAACAATTTTGAAGGGCACTTCTGTAACTCCTACTTTTTGTAATTTTTAGGTTAGCAAACCGATACAGATGCCAAAAGTGTGTGTACATACAACATCATATGGTCAGTTGATTAAGTCAATAACAAAGAGTCGAGCCAGAACAGCCGAAAAAGAAAAGTGAGTAACTCGGTCTGTCTTGGTATTTTATGCCAATATAACTCTTTTGTTTTCAGTTTTCAATCCCCTAAATTCATTAGTAAGTTCAAATATAAGGAGTGTGTTTTAAATAATGATATGTAATGTTTGAATCTTTGGTTGTATATTACAGTTTGTGGTTGTCTTATGTGTTATAGTGGTGTAGCTTTTTCTTGTCTTTTTTAAGTTAATGATTTTATTCTTTATGCATATTGATTTTGATATCAGAATAATCTTTGATAAAAAATATATCTAAATGATAAAACATTAAATAAAATAACTGCATGAGTTGTTATTTTAAACACTGCACTGCAGAAAAAAGCTGGAACTGGAGCAGCAGGCAAGTGCCTCTCCCGATCAACCGCCCTACGTCAGCAGCGAGGACTACACTTCCAGCCACTCTGGTCTACCGCCACCCCCCGGAACTGAGCCAGTGGTTCTCCCCACACAGAACGAACACCCCCAGCTAACGGAAAACTCTGACAGTCCTTTGGAAAACAGTTCAGGGTACATTTTCTCAAATTGTTTTGTCTAATACATAATGATGAATTACACAAAAATACACAGGTTTAGGGTTGTGTTTAACTTTCTCTAAAATGTTAAACATCGGTTATTTTCACTGTTATATCGGTTATATCTTTTTTGCACACACCTCAGTCATCTGTGCAGATAAACTGAATGTTAAATATAAAATAATAAGACAACCATTCTGTTAATAAAACTGAGGAAAAAGACAGGAGTATATTTTAACATTAAAATGGATTTTTATTAATTATTTTTTTTTGCAGGGACACGGCCACCCCTCCATCAATTATACCTCCCCCACCAGATATACAGCCAATCATTGACCGAATGGCCATGTATGTGGCCAAAAATGGGGCTGAGTTTGAAATGGTTGTCAAGAGCAAGAAGGATGAGAGATTTGCCTTCCTACTACCTCATCATGTTCATTTCCGCTACTACGACTTTAAAAAGTGTCTCTTCATAGAGGTATTTTATTATCATCTGCTCTTTAGATTAGCATTATGTTTATACATACCATGAGAGAGTCAGTTTTCATAAATATATATTGAGTTAACTATCATAGTATTAACCAAAAATGGAAAAAACTGTTTATTTTAACCAGTGTGCTCCAGAAGTAAAGATGAATAGTGCAGGTAGCCACTAGGGATTTATTCTAATTAAAATATTTCTGACACGAATATAATCTTTAATAAAAATGTGTGGAGTATGTGATTAAATATATAATATTCAAAAAATAATTTTGCAGCAGATGGAGGCAAGCAAAAAGGCTAAGGCAGAGATGGAGGCAGCGGCCGCTCAGAAGGGCGTGAGTTTCTCCATCAAGATGAAGCCCAAAGACCAGGAGAGCGTGACCCAGCTCAAGAAACCACTCTTCGACTACGGCAGCAGCGACGACGAACACGAAGGTGAAACTTTGTAACTAACGGAAGTATTGTACTAAAACAGCTGCATAATAGAGTATCCATCCAGCTATAATGTGCAATTACCTGTACCTTAACTACAAAGTCTATACACATGTTTAAATATAATTACTAGTTGGTAATGAGCTGTTTCACAAAATGGAAAATTCTAATAATTTGTAATGAAAATGCAAAAAATAATTTTATGTATTGGAAGCAATTATTACTTGTACTACAAAACAGATTGCAGATATACTAGGTAAACTCCCAAAGATATTTTTTTGTGTAACTGATTAATCAAATATTTATTAAAGCATTTGGTTTTTAAGGTGAATCTGATGGGCAGAGGGAAAAGAATGAAATTTCACGAAGTTCTACACCTATCTCTGAAGCTGGGCAGACCTCTGAAAACAAAACTGAAATTCCACCAGAAGTTTTACAAAAGAAACTTGGTAATGTTTGGCTGTAGAATATTTTTTCAGTTTTTTTGTATTATTTGATCTAAGGAATTGTCACGTAGATTATTTGTGATAAATTCATGTTACGTTACCTAAACCAGTGCAAATGAACGTATTGTTGTAGCTGAAGAGAAATTAAAAGACCGTCTGGCTGCAGTGGCGCGTGAGAAGTTGACTCAGGCCAACAAAGAGAAGCAGATGCAAGCGGAGAGGAAGAGAAAGGCGGCCATGTTTATCAATCAGCTCAAATCAGCTGGTCCGCTACTAGGCACAGAGTTAGCAGGTATGTGTTCATGGTTAAATTTTGTTTAATAAACTTGGCTTATTACAAAATAAAAATAATAATGAAAATAAGCTAGATATGGTTTTTGAAAGGCAGAATTACTATTTTACAATAATTTCTATCTTGAGTTTTTAAAATTATTATTGTGGTTGGAGGTGAGGGGTAATTGTTGTTGTTATTATTATCTCCATCATCATTACTGTTATTGCATATTAAGTTATTATTATTCTGTCTTCAGCGTCTCCTCTGACAAGCGGGTCATCAACTCCAGGAACTGTGTCAGTCAAGGATGGAAGTGAAGGGGCTGCTCCAACTCCTGTGGAGAAAATAGACTATCATCATGGCAAGTCTAGTCACCCAAAGAAGTCCCACTCAAGCCATTCAAGGCGAAGTTCAAGGTCGCCTAGTCACCGATCCCGCAGACGATCACCAACACCACCCAGTGCTTTCAGTAACGCCAGATGGTGAGTGCATTTCTAACAGCAGGGGAGCAGGACGTAGCTTAGATGCAGTGTTCACTTATTGTGCGGTGGGACATCAGATCAATCCCACCTAGGGAAACCATTATTTCTTATTCCACCAAGTTCTCTACAACTTGTGCAATCAAGGCCATGGTGTGTGCTATCTGTCTGTGGAACATACATCTATACAGATGTAACATGATTTATTTCAAAAGCAGAATGTTTAGAGGAGGAAGTTATGACATAATTCTTTAAGGGATATTCATGATATGTGTATAATGAGAATAAATATATTGACATTTCTAGTGAGATAAAATAAGAGTGCTTTGTGACGAAGTTTGTTGTTGCCGTATAGAGAATAACTACTTATTGCAGTGCTCCAGAAAATTTTTAGACGTGTTGGGTATTTCACTCCCTGTTTTGAAAATAATTGAGTGAAATTTCATCCTAATTTTTTTTTTCATTCCTCATTTTGAAATTTATTGGAATTAAGTGAAAATATTCCAATAAATAGGCATTTTGTTAAACGTTATTACTATAATTAATACTGTGTACTAAATAAATAGGTTCAAACACATAAGCCATGAATGTGCATGTGCAAATTTGACAAATACAAGTAGTATTCACATGTTAAATTTCAATCTATTACTCTTAGTGATGAGATTACCTGATAATGATATAAATATCAAGTACTGATTACATGGTTTGGCAAAGTGTTTGGCAAAAGTTAGTAAAACTGTAAAAAAATGGAATACTCTTATTTATAACCAATGTAGTGTGACAGACTAGAAATTGTATTACTGTTGATGTATTTATTATTATAATTTGATCTGTCCTCATTATATGGAGGAAATAAAGAATTATCTATCTATGCAAAACACACAC
The DNA here is from genome assembly GCA_032361425.1 of Peltospira smaragdina. Taxonomy (NCBI): domain Eukaryota; kingdom Metazoa; phylum Mollusca; class Gastropoda; order Neomphalida; family Peltospiridae; genus Peltospira; species Peltospira smaragdina. The sequence goes on along the minus strand of JAUTBW010096712.1, from coordinate 3,126 downwards.
ACAAAAATATCAACATTATTGCCATTTCATTGACGTTTTAGACCACAATATCAATTATATAGGCTTTTACTTCTGCATTATAATATTATATGGAACCTTGCTACTATGAACATTTATCCTGCCAACATTTATCCTCAAAATAAAGTAAATGGATGTGTGATCAAAATTAACAATTATGAACATCTAATAATGGTCATTTGAAGCTCCGTTTCGATATTTTTAGGTACCTCACGCTCGGTTCTGTTTTTGTTGTAAGCCATTCGGAACAACTCGTACATTGTAAGCATAGTGGAATGTAACAAAATGTTCCGATTGCACTCAAAACTTTGTTAACTGGCAATGACCGAAGGTGTCCAATGTTTTTTTTTGCTAATGATCTGTATGAAAATAAATAATCCATGATACGCTTGGAAAAGAAAAGTTTTGAGTGAATTGAAAATCGTTTGCGTATCTTGTACGCACACTAATAAAAACAATTGCGTATTTAACCATTTTATATGGGTAAAATAAGCAAATACGCAGCTTATCTGGAGTACTGATAACACAACCACGTGACATAAATACAGTTATTTCAAATTGCAATATACATATATAAAAAATCAGAAAAAAAAAATCAGAAAAAAATTCTGTTGTTTGCTTTGTGGATACTTGTTTGTTATGTTCTGTAAGTATTTATCAGTTATCTGGAGATACATTTGAGCAAATACTTAATATCATATCATAATGTTATGTAAAACTGCAACCGATAAAAACAATAAGTATTACTGTTTTGAAACTGGGGTGAAATATATAAGGGGCGATTTGTTGCTGAAGTAAGAAAATATTGTCATTTGGTTAGTTCTTATTGAATACATTATAATAATTTACTAGAAAGTAACATTTATTCTATTGGTGCATTTTTCGTCAGTGACCCAATCATAGTGAAGTTTACAACCACTGACATTCGATCAAAATTACCTGTATTTCCTGTTTTGATAATATTAAAAAATAAAGCGAAAAAAAGGAGACAAAGTTAATTGTATATTTAAAATAGTTGATGAATTTCGAAAGTGCTTTGGTAGGTGTATATCATATTAGAAGATTCCAGGATAAATATATGTTTTTAATTCGCTAGTATCCGTAAAGTTATTGACCTTTCCAGAGCCAAATAACATTTTTATTTATGGTAACCGACTCAAAATTGTCGCGCAATAATTTTGTCTTGTTACAAAGTATATGTATACATTTATTACAGAATTAAAAATAAACCCACTTGCCATTGGGATTATGATTTTTAGCATATGTGATGGCGCATAGGAAAACCCGTCGGATGTCGCTGGGGCTGTTATCGAGATACAGGCCAAAATGTTCTGTGAAGTCACCTCTGGTCAAATCTCTTAATCTGATATTTTGTTCTTAAAATATACTAAATACAGTAAACTAGGTAGTCCTGTAAGTATTATTTAATCTCTGCATTATAAAACATGTTTGGAATAGGGAAAGACTTCCTTATTTCCCCCGTTATGAATAGAGGGTGTGCAGATGACGTCACAGTTTCTGTGTTCTGCCATTCTGGAGGACAAGCGGCGGCCATTGTGGAACAATGTTGATTGACAGTGTTCACTTCCTGGTTTAGTTTATTCATTCACAATTACTTTATGCATGAAATTTTAAGATATAATTTTGTTCAAATAAACATATCTGCACCATTCATAATTTTTTTGTTTCTTTATGTAATGTAATATTGTCGTTGTTCGCAAATCTTACACTTAAGGTATAGCGATACCGCCAGCTGTTTTCTCCTGTCACTTTGTGAAGACTCCAGGTGATGTTGCGTGAAATCGCCGTAGTCATTACTGTGATATTAATATAATGTTTGCAGTTTACTACATTCAGTGTAGACTTCTCGATTTCTACAAGAATTAGTTTGTAAACCCATAATTTACTAGCAAGTTGTAAAATCCACTAGTCTTACTTTCGTAACTTTGGGGTCAATTTTCATTTCCTGGTTTAGTTTTTTATGTCACATTTACTTCATGTGTGCAGTTTTAAGATAAACTTTTGTTCAAATAAACATATTAGCAGCATTGATTTATTTTCTGTTTCATTATGTAATGTAATATTTTCGTTGTTTGCAAATTTGACTTTCACTTTCTCAATGTGTGGTGATATCACCAGCCAGCCAAGTGTTTTCTCTGATGGCGATGTTGCATGGGTAATGCCTTGACCATTACAGTTGGATTTATACAATGTTTGCAGTTTACTACATTTAGTCAAGGATTACTAGATTTCAACAATAACTATCTGGAAACCATAATTTACTAGCAAGTTCTAAAATCCACTATCTCTACTTTCGAAAAGTATTATAAATACGGTAGACCTACTAAAACACACAATGCGCACATACACAATTACAGGGCTTAGGATACAACTTAAAAAAGAAAGAAAAAAAAAGAACCCAAATGTGGGCATTTAAAAATATATATATAAACACAAATATTAAAGGCATTTAAAATCACATGGGTAATATTGATTTTTTATTGACTTTTAAAATCAAATTTTAAATATGACAACCATCAAATGGAAGGGTTTCAAAAGTGGTCACATAGCTCTCTCTCTCTCTCTCCCATCATAAAATATATAACCTACAATGGAAATTAAAAGCGGCATTTCAAAAATAATCCAGTAGGGTATCCTAAAGATTATTAATAAATATTGATTTGCTTTAATTGATGCATGCACACACACACACACACACACACGCACGCACACGTGGTCATCACAAACGTCTCCGATAAGTCACGTTCAATAAACGGAACCGATAATGTTGGCGAAATAAAATTTATGATCAAATACTAAATGAAAAAGTGGTTTCATAATTCCAACAGTTAAGCCATCAACCAGTGGCACATTGAGGCTCACCGAAACAAAGTTTTTTCTCTTTTTTCTTTTTTTTCGTACTGAAATAAAATAATTCATGCGACACCACCAGTGTCCCCTTATGTAATTTTTTTTTACTGAAATAAAATAATGCATGCGACACCACCAGTGTCCCCTTATGTAATGTAATATTGTCGTTGTTCGCAAATCTTTCACTTAGGTGTAGCGATACCGCCAGCTATAAATTAATAATTTCCTTAGTTCTTT
>JAUTBW010096601.1:0-16889 GCA_032361425.1 Peltospira smaragdina | reverse complement strand
ATTATTATTATTATTATTATTATTATTATTATTATTATTATTATTATTATTATTATTATTATTATTATAAAAGAAGAAAAACAAACAAAAAAACATGGTGTTATGTATGTACGTACATGCATGCATACATCCATAGATACACCTGTGCGAATGTGTGTTTGTGTCCGCGTTATTATGGAATGTTTTAGTCTTAAACGATACTAGTTATTTATAACCGCTGATAAAAGCATATTTTCTCTGTTCATTTAATATGTATTATATCTTACAATGCCGACTTCCGGCACACCGACCTGCTAGCTTATCTTCAAACAGGTCTTACCTGCCGCTAGTCATAATTCGACACACAAGCTGTTCTTTACATTCACATGACAGAAACTTCCCATTTCCTTTCGCATGGTACGGTTTACTAGCACACAGGCCTACGACAGTATATTTAAAATTACATTGTCGATTTACAGTATTTTAACACTGGTTACTAATACAACATACAAGCACTACAGTACATGATTTGCACTTGTTAGCCTTCGCTATCAAGGGATATCGCCTTTTTTTTTTTTTTTTTTTTAATGTTGTTGCAGTTACAACTGTGAATGATTTTCTGTTTTGCAGCACGAAAATGGCAGCAGCTTCAGTCAAAGCGATATGCAGAGAAGAGAAAATTTGGTTTTGTTGATGCGCAAAAAGAGGACATGCCACCAGAACATGTGCGAAAAATCATACGTGACCATGGCGATATGACTAACAGAAAGTTTCGTCATGACAAGAGAGTTTATCTTGGGTTGGTACATGCTTAATGTATATTAATTATTGATATTGGGGGGTTGGTGTGGGGGGAATACTATGAAATATACTTACCTTGTGATATATTCTGCTAATATGCAAATGCAGTGTATTATTATGCAATGACAATTAAAAGTTCACCATTGTCATTACATTTTTCTAATTAATAATGAAGTTTTTCCCAGATTAATATTAGTTTATTCCAGATTAATATAGGTTTACGCCAAATACATTCAAGCTTTGTACTGAAGGCATCTGGTGAAATGTTCATAATGCAGGTTGCTTTCAATATGATTTACCAACCTCTGAAATTTTAATAATAAACCTTTGACATGATAAAACAATTTCCTGCTTTAACAATTTAATGTACATAAACAACGTTCTTTTAACATATCACCTTTTGATCACATTACTGGTAGATGAAACATAAGTAAGTAAGTTAACAGCCATATAATGGCAGATAGAACTGATTAGTTTAAAGTTTAATTTGTCTTTCAGAGCTCTGAAGTACATGCCTCATGCGGTGATGAAGCTGATGGAGAACATGCCCATGCCGTGGGAGCAGATCCGTGACGTGAATGTTCTCTACCACATCACAGGTGCAATCACGTTTGTCAACGAAATACCCTGGGTTATTGAGCCAGTCTACATTGCTCAATGGGGGTAAGTGCGGTGTCAGTTCCTGGTTGATAAGCTGTTACCATAATATATAACTGTAAAACTCGTTCAGTAGCGAGGCTATGATTTGTTTTTACACGCTATCATTAAATTTATTTGATAAAACCATACCTCTGAATGTTTTTCATGTTGATTGACCATTAACTGATAATATATTTGCCTTTTTGTTATCCAGTGGAAGAAATGGTTGCACAAACATATTGGATTTTAAATATTGTTAAATGTATTTTTGAAGGGTGGACTTTCAGTACCCTGAATTTGATTGGTAGTTACCAAAATTATTTGTTATGCGCACTCTATATGATTTTTTTTCTTTGTTGTTATTGTTCTTCTTCTTCTATTAGTATTATGTGTAGTTTCTTTCATTTACAAATATATACACACAAAATTATCAATATATTATCGTTACGCAGAACAATGTGGATCATGATGAGACGAGAGAAACGAGACCGACGCCACTTTAAACGGATGCGGTTCCCCCCGTTTGATGATGAGGAACCGCCACTGGACTATGCAGACAACGTGCTGGATGTGGAACCGCTGGAGGCCATCCAGATGGAGCTCGACCCGGATGAGGACAAGGCTGTACTGGAGTGGTTCTACGACCACAAGCCACTCGTAGACTCAAAGTCAGTCAATATATATTTATCTGCTTATTGACTTTTTTAAATTATCAGTGTTTTGTAATCAGAAGATAGGTGAGGACAAGGCTGTACTGGAGTGGTTCTACGACCACAAACCACTCGTAGACTCAAAGTCAGTAAATGTATATTTATCTGCTTATTGACTTTTTAAAATTATCTAAGTGTTTTGTAATCAGAAGATAGGTGAGAACAAGAATACTGGAGTGGTTCTACGACCATAGGCAGCTCATCGACTCAAAGGCAGTAAATAAGCGCATAGTTGCAGCTTCTTAACTTGTTAAATTTATCTGTTTTGTAATCGGTTAAGAGATAGGTGAGGACAAGACTGTACTGGAATGTTTCTACAATCACAAGCCACTCATAGACTCAGTCAGTAAATACACACGTAGTGGCAGCTTCTTAACTTGTTAAAATTATTAGTGTGTTTTGTAATCAGTTAGGAGATAGGTGAGGACAAGGCTATACTGGAGTGGTTCTATGACCACAAGCTGTTCGTCGACTAAAAGGCAGTAAATGCACATTTAGTGACATCATAACTTGTTAAATTTATCTGTTTTAGAATCAGTTAAGTGATTGGTGAGGTTATACTGGAGTGGTTCTACGACCATAAGCCACTCAGTCAGTATTTACACACGTAGTAGCAGCTTCCTACATAATGTTTGTATGACCATAAGCCACTCGTAGACTCAAAGTAAATACACATGTAGTGGCAGCTTCCTAGCTGAATGTTAGTTATCTGAGTGTAGGCTGAAGGCTGTACTGGAGTGGTTCTACAATCACAAGCCGGATAAAATGTTGATAAAACTGAATAAAATGAGCAATATCATTAAAAGCAATGGTTGACATATTCATGTCTGGAATAAAAGACATATTTATGGAATGTTTTCATAAGAACTAACAAAGAGTATGTTATTTAAATTTTATCCAATTTCCCAATCTTATGTAAAACTGGGCAATTGTAAAACCTTGTATACTGTGTGTTACTTGAGCCGAAACGGCTGCAAACATTGAAATAAATTGCAGTGAACCTATAAATATTTGACAATAACAGTTGTGACTGATATTCATAATGAAGTACATAAAACAAGTTTGCTTACGCTGGTATTTTATCTTGCTTAGACATGTGAATGGGACGACGTATCGCAAGTGGAACCTGCCCTTACCTGTGATGTCGATACTGTACCGCTTAGCCAACCAGCTGCTCACAGACCTGGTGGATGACAACTACTACTACCTTTTTGACCTCAAATCGTTCTTCACGGCCAAGGCCCTCAACTTGGCCATCCCAGGGGGTCCCAAGTTCGAACCTCTCGTCAAAGACCATGGCATGCAGTAAGTTTTCTTTTGGTGATGCAGATTGTTGGTGGTATCAGCATTCTTATCTGAAATATTGTCAGTAAAATTCCATTTATGGTGACAGTTTTACTGGTATTGGTTTTTGTTAATATGAATTTATCAGTTGTTTTTTTAAATTATTATTTTCTTTTATTATTAAAAAAAAAAAAAAAAAAAACTTTTTCTTTACTATTTGCATCCAATATAACTATAGAGTGGTTGATTACAAAGAATTTGTAAAGTGGCTGATATAGTGTAAGAGCTATATTGAGTGGCATTAAAGTGAAAGATTTCCTTCATCGTCATAGCACTACAGTAGCATTCACTGTTTGGTAGTATGACAGTGTCACCAGTATTTATTTATAATATCCACATTAAATTTAATCAGTTAATCTAAAATTAACCCATATAATACATTTATATTGGTACAATTCTCATGTCTATTGGATTTTTTAAATAATGTTTTTCTTATTGCAGAGATGAAGACTGGAATGAGTTCAATGACATCAACAAGATTATCATTCGTCAGCCAGTGCGCACAGAGTACCGGATTGCCTTCCCATACCTGTACAACAATCTGCCATTCCAGGTCCATCTGTCGTGGTAAGTACTGTCTTGATCTTACAATAAGTTACACATCATAAAACACAGTTTCTTTATCTTGCTCCTCACTTCTCCACTTCCTCCCTATATTTTTCTCAATCTCTCTCTCTCTCCTCTCTCTCTCTCTGTTGATGTATATATAATAGAACTTGAATTTACAATTGCAATTCAATAACTCATGAATATTCAATATAATAGGATTGCTCAGTTTCTTTACCCTGTTTTCTTTAGTACATAGACCATTTGGTTATGTTTATTTTTAAATGACATCAGAATTACTTCACAGTACTTTTGTTCATACATTTTGAACCATAGTAAATCTAGCTTATAAATGGTACAGTGTTAGGTGTAATTCTGAGTGTATTTGTGTATGTACAGGTACCATGCGCCTAATGTGGTGTTCATCAAAACAGAGGATCCCGATCTCCCAGCCTTCTACTTCGACCCTCTGATCAACCCCATCTCTCACAGGCACGCGGTCAAGGTGAGTAGTGTTACACTGTTATCTATCTGTATAACTGATGTAACAACCCAAATAATATATTTCTTTGTATAAAATTGAGCTGTGATTTATGCACACCTTTGATGGGATTAGATCTGCTGTCATGGCATGAAGAAACAAGCCACTTATGTTTGAAACAAAAACAGAAGCTTCTGACACTACTTATTATGAATGGTAATCTGTAATTTTCTTCCTCTTTGCTTCTTAACAATATTGGGCTAGGGATCTTGCTTTGTATCTGTAGCATATAACTTACTTCCACAACTGTATAGGACATTTAAATGGCATTTTCAGAAAACTGTCAATTACTTTCTTTTGCCGTAACAGGGCAGAAATATTCCTAATGGTTCAGTAATTAAAATATTGCAGTGAATGCAGTTTTAAAATAGGAGAGTCGTAAAAATAATGTTCTTGTGTTGTACAGGGCCTGGAGCCACTGCCTGACGATGACGAGGAGTTTGAGCTGCCAGACTACGTGCAGCCGTTCCTGCAAGACACACCGCTCTACACTGACAACACCGCCAACGGCATTGCACTGCTGTGGGCACCGCGCCCATTCAACCTGCGCTCAGGCCGCTGTCGCAGGGCCATGGACGTACCTCTAGTCAAGTCGTGGTGAGTAGGCCTGTCACTAGGCTGTATTCATATTTAGTTTTCTCTAGTGGCAGAAGGCGCCACCTGACATGTGGTTGATCTGATATCAGTCCTTGTTAGTGAGCAGGTAATAATAAAGTGTTTTGAGTGCATTGTTAATATATATAAAAAACTGTTTAACTGATGTGAGTTCATTTTCTTTACTATCCTTATTAGGTGTGCTTGAGAAATGTATTTGTTTTTGACTTTTGTGTCTACCCCTACCCATATTCATAATTTTTAATGACATTTCACTTCACAAAAGAAAAGGTTATGTCTGTGTTTAGGCCATTAAATAAAGTAGGGTACATTATTCATTATACTTGATATTTTTTAATTTCATCTAAAAATTAATTTAATTTACTCTTTTCATTTTAACCCCATTAAATAAAGTTATGAGGTACATAAGTTTAAAACACATCTTTGACTAGCTTACTGAACATCGGAATACGACCTTGCTTTGTATTTTAGCTCATCAGATCATGACACTGTTTGTATTTCAGGTACCGTGAGCACTGCCCGGCTGGCATGCCTGTCAAAGTGCGAGTGTCCTACCAGAAGCTTCTCAAGTACTACGTCCTGAATGCACTGAAGCACAAACCACCTAAAGCACAAAAGAAGAGGTGTGTACAGTTACTGAAACATGCATGGGCTGCATTTAAATAATTATTAATGTATTAAATTGTTTTAGGTACTTATTATATTTAATTTTAATTTTAAATTGAGCCATTAAGCATAAATATGCAGGGTTTAATTTGTATTATAAAATATATGAAATTAGTTTAGACATTTTAAATGTTTTAAATATATTTTAATATTTTGATAATTATCTAAAGATGTTCAGTTGGAGTACATAAAAATACTAGAAATAATGCAGTTATTTAAAAAAAAAAAAAAAAAAAAAAAAAAAAAGGTTTTAAAGCCTTTGTCTGACATTGAGTTTGACACACATTACTTAGAATAAATTATTTTTCTTGTCTTCAGTGTTTTAGTCTGCTACCCAGTTTGATACCCAGTAACTGATCTTGTTTTCTTTTTGTGCTGGGATATTGTTAAACAGTCATTAATTAATTAACCTGTTTGTCTCTTTATTCCTGCTGGGATGCCAATAAACATTAATTATCCATTCATTGTTTTGACAGATACCTGTTCCGATCGTTCAAAGCGACCAAGTTTTTCCAGACGACTCAGTTGGACTGGGTGGAGGTTGGGCTGCAGGTGTGTCGCCAGGGCTACAACATGTTGAACCTGCTGATCCACAGGAAGAACCTCAACTACCTGCACCTCGATTACAACTTCAACTTGAAACCCGTCAAAACACTCACCACAAAGGTAAAACACAGTGTTATTCACTTGTTTCTAATAATTTTCTGTTTCTCATGGTTAGCTTTATTAGTGTATAGAGGGTATTACATGAGTGTCTATGACAGATGATATTTATGATACGAGTGTTGTAAATATTGTCTGTCATGAACATGAATGTAATATTCTATTTATTACCATATAACTCCTTGCCAATTAAACATGCCATTGAATATTTACAACTTACACAAACGGCCAAAGTCTTTTTAACACCGTGACGTCAGACACCACAGGTGTTTAGAATTACACAGTTACCAGCCAATCAAAATAAGTGTATGCTAATGACAGCCAATTATTCCTAAGAGAACATACAATATTGTTATTAACCATGAGGGAATCATACGATAAATATGTCCCTTGTTATTTCTTACCTTGTAGGTAAAAAAATTTATTTAGCTTTAGTATATAATATATATAAATACTCAAGGGACAAGGTGCTGTCTCGGAGGTTCCGGAATATTTCAGTTTTACTTTATATAAATTAGTAAATCAAAATATTTAGTGACTATACTTAAAAAATAATCCTATGAAATTATTTTTTGTCCTAAATTCATGCCATAGACACTGGCCTTACACAAACGTATTCTAGACGTTTTGGTTATTTCCTAAAACGGAAAAATATTGATCAAAGGTGTACTGCAAAAATCTTTGTGGGTTTTATGGAATTATTTTTAAACAGCAATTGTATTAACCAAGTTTGTTTATCAGTGTTGGGATTGATTTTAAATTGCAATCGTATTATAACCAATAATTGCTATTTTCTATTTATTAATCAGTATTGTAAGTATGTTTCTTCAGGAAAAGTTTAGTTGGTGACTTTTTTTAATTTAATGATTTTAAGAAAAATATTCATAATTATAATATACCAGGAAAGAAAGAAGTCCCGATTCGGCAATGCTTTCCACTTGTGTCGTGAGGTGCTGCGACTGACCAAGCTGGTGATTGACAGCCACGTGCAGTACCGCCTGGGCAACGTGGACGCATTTCAGCTGGCGGATGGCCTGCAGTACATCTTCGCCCACGTGGGCCAGCTAACAGGCATGTACCGCTACAAGTACAAGCTGATGAGGCAGATTCGCATGTGCAAAGATGTCAAACACCTCATCTACTACAGGTTCAACACGGTGAGTCAGACACAAATGGTAGATGATGTATTCTGTTGAAAAATAATTATTATGGATAATTACCTATAATAGATGAGATTTATAGTACTATTACTCATTATCACGGTCGTTAAATATACACACTATAGATTGATTAAGGTGTTAATGTTACTGCAAGGCTGATGTGATGTGATGTTTTTTCATAACAGTTCTGTCTGTTCCCCACACACATACGTTCTGTATGTAGTATTTCTAAATTAATGTGTTCTGTTACAGGGTCCTGTAGGCAAGGGTCCTGGCTGTGGGTTCTGGGCCCCGGGCTGGCGGATCTGGCTGTTCTTCATGCGCGGCATCACACCGCTGCTGGAGCGGTGGTTGGGAAACCTGCTGTCAAGGCAGTTTGAAGGTCGTCACTCGAAAGGCGTGGCCAAGACGGTCACCAAGCAGCGAGTGGAGAGTCACTTTGACCTGGAGCTCCGAGCAGCTGTAAGTAGTTGTGGGCAATAGCAACACAGATAGATGTTAATAGAGTGAAACAATTACATTTCTTAATCAGTCCGGGTGGAGCAATGGGATATCAGATTGATCCTCCTTGGTGGACCCAATTGAGCTATTTTTCGTTCCAGCCAGTGAATCACAATTAGTATATCAAAGGCTGTGGAATGTGCTATCCTGTCTGTGGAATAGTGCATTAAAAGATCCCTTGCTGTTAATTGGAAAGAGTAGCCCATGAAGTGGCAGCAGTGGGTTTCCTCTCTATCTACATGGTTCTTAACCACATGGCTGACATCATATAAATATACACCAATGAGTGCATCTTTAAATAAACATTTCCTTCTTTCCAGGTATTTTCATCCATCCCCTCTCCACTGGTAATTTCAGTATGTTTAGATGAAGAGGGATTATTTTGAAGTTCTTAGGATATTGAATAGTTGTAGATGTTGGTTGCACCTCTCTAAATATGATAAGTATGTGCCATATTTTAATGCAGTAATATGTTTATTTGTGTTAGGTGATGCATGATATTTTGGACATGATGCCAGAGGGAATCAAGCAGAACAAAGCTCGGACGATCCTGCAACATCTGAGTGAAGCCTGGCGCTGCTGGAAAGCCAACATTCCCTGGAAAGTGAGTGAACTGATCCTTTTTTGTAGTCAGAGAACAATGGGTGTTGCTAGAGGTTATTACAAGTTCTTCATTAATATTGTTAAATTCTTGATAATTGGGTATAGAAATTGAATACATTAAATCTGTAATTCTTAACACGATTAATTGATTATAAATTTGATTAAATAATAGAAAATGGTTTTATACATTATTATTAGTTTTTATATTGGTTGAAGTGTTTTTTTTATATAGTACAGAGGGGTAAACACAAGACTGAGTCCTTACCAGTGTGAGCTACATCCCCATCAGTGACCCATTAGTTTATATTTTTCTGAAATTATACATTATAAAAAATACATTGGATGTGTTGTAGGTTCCTGGTCTGCCAACCCCTATTGAGAACATGATCCTGAGGTTTGTGAAGGCCAAAGCTGACTGGTGGACAAACACAGCACATTACAATCGCGAGCGAATCCGCAGAGGTGCAACAGTGAGTTCACTTTGATTGCTATTAGTACTGTATTTTGTTCTGGTAAGCATGTTTGCTCATGGTATGGTGGGTTGTTGGATTGATCCCACATGGTGGACCTGTTGGGCTTTATCTTGCTCCAGCCAGTGCTCCACGGCTGGTATTTCACCTTTGACATGTTCTATCCTGTCTATGGGATGATGCATGTAAAAGATCCCTTGCTGCTGATCAGAAAGAGTAGCCTATGGTGGCAGCGGGTTTCCTCTCTATCTACATGGTCCTTAACCATGCCTGACACCATGTAACTGCACACCAATGTGTTGAGTGCTTTGTTAAATAAACATTGTTGAGTGCTTTGTTAAATAAACATTTCCTTCCTTCCTTGTATTTTGATTTAGTGCCTATTTCAGTTTAGCAAACTACAATAAATTTGCATACCTATTAACGTGTACTGGTTAGGTATAATAGATTAATAACAGATGCCTAATTAAGTTAATGTCAGAAAACAGATTGATATCTTAATTTATTTAAGATGTTAAATACAGATTATTATATTTATTACAGAACAACCAGTGAAATGTGTGCAAATGTACTAATTATACTAAAATAGATTTTATAATTATTTTTCATCTATAGGTGGACAAAACGGTGTGTAAGAAAAATCTTGGTCGACTAACCCGTCTGTACCTGAAGGCAGAACAAGAGAGACAGCACAACTATCTCAAAGTGTGTATTACTGTATTTCATTAATTATTTATTTTTAAAAATGTAAAACTGTCTTAAAGTAAATTATTTGAAGTTGCATGTTTAAAAAAAAATCTACTCGACTGATCCAATGATTATCATATTCATAATTCGCTTCACTGAATTTTCCACTTAAAAACAACAATAAAAAAATTAAAACAAGAGGAGGAAGTTGTAGTTTGTTAGAAAATCGCACTACTTTTAATATTTTATCAGTGATAACACAAATGTTTTTACTTAGGCTAGAGCAGGCCATTAAGTTCAGTACAAACACTGGTTTAATGCTGTACTCCATAATGCTAATTTTACAATACAGAATAAATGCCAATGTATTGTAATCTCTGTATTTATTGTAATGCATAGGTACAGATTTATTAAGCTACAGTAACGTTAAGTGTCACAACTGATGTTGTTAAACATAATTTTATGTATAACATCATTTAACAATGTTTTATGATGCAGTAGTACAAAGATAGCTTTGAATGTGTGTGCCCTGTTTCCCAGGATGGTCCATTTTTCATGCTGGTGTATCGATAACATTCATTCATTCATTTATTCCTAGGATGGTCCATACATCACAGCAGAAGAGGCTGTGGCCATCTACACCACGATGGTGCACTGGCTGGAGAGCAGGCGCTTCTCCCCGATTCCGTTCCCACCGCTGTCATACAAACATGACACCAAGCTGCTCATCCTGGCCCTTGAGAGACTCAAGGAGGCCTACAGGTTGCTACATATCTTAATAGCATATCTATGGATAATTGCTGAGTTTTTGCGTTCCACACACAATCTTCTGTGTAATGTTTTTATACTTGTAACACTAGTGTCTTAAGAAGGGTATATTTGCATTTAATACATAATTGGGTGTACTGATAGCCTAGTGATAAAGTACACCCTCTGACACACAGCTGATCTGATATTTATTCCTGTCAATATGGAATGTTTTCATATTTAATAACTTTCCGACATGTTAAATAAGACATCATCTATATATAATTTAATATCAAAACTGAATTTCAGATTGAACAAGCCTCAATTAAACTGCATTTCATTTCACTCTGAAAGTTCCTTGGAACAGTTTGATTCTAAATTATTGTAACTAAGAGTATGTTTTCAGTGTGAAGAGCCGACTGAACCAGTCTCAGAGAGAGGAGCTGGGTCTGATTGAACAGGCCTACGACAATCCTCACGAAGCCTTGTCCAGGATCAAACGTCACCTCCTGACACAGCGAGCGTTCAAGGAGGTAATCTTCGTATAACAACTCTATCTACAGTTAACTTCTTAGATTGCTATTACTGATTTCTGTTGATAAAACCTTTGTGTTTAACTGATTTGTACATAGCCAAGATGTAAAACATTTTCTTATTTACTGGTACCATGTGATTTTCCTTACACAATTTCTTCTATGAGGGTGACAGTATTGGTGATGTGATTATATGATAACCTAAGAACTGACACCTGTTTGACTTGATAAAAGTGGACAGAATATACTATTTAATTTTTTTTTTTTTTTACATTCCCATTGATAGCTTGGGATTAATTTGATACCTGTTTAAGTTGAAATAAAGTGGATTTAGTGCTTTGTTTAAGAAAATTTTAAATCACAGTTCCTGTTTTATGTGCTTGCTGGATGGAATTGAGTTCATTAACCTGTACAGCCACCTAATATACTTATGTAGTGGACAAAATATTGCTCACTTGATGACACAATATTTTTGTGATTGATATCTATTTAACTTGTTATCAAGTTGATTTGTACAATTCCTGTTATATGTGACTGCAGGTTGGAATTGAGTTCATGGACCTGTACAGCCATCTGATCCCAGTGTACGACGTGGAGCCGCTGGAGAAGATCACGGACGCCTACCTCGACCAGTACCTGTGGTACGAGGCCGACAAGCGCAGGCTCTTCCCACCCTGGATCAAACCCTCAGACTCTGAGCCACCCCCCACACTCACGTACAAGTGGTGTCAAGGTACTAAGTAGAAAATACTTGCAGTTTGTAGGTTTAATTATTTGTAATGACAGAGAATTTATTAGCTTTCCTGATAGGTAGATGCCCTTAATTGCTGTTATGCACTTATGTGCTATTAGGAATCTGTAAATTTTCTGTTTGCCTGTGGAATGTAAGTGGAGACCAGTGTTTACAGTATAGTTATTTGTGTATGGTATTGAAATGTATTAGTTTATACATTGCAACTCAGTACTTGTGACATAACAGAGGCTTCTGCTAGGATTGCATTTGGGTCTATATTTAGCTCTCATCCATAGCCTAATTCAGCATGGCTATACTAAGCAGAAACCAAATTTTCTTATTAGCATGGCTCTTTGCATCGTTGAGACTTGAGAGCTCATTCGCCACACCAAGGAATATAATATGCATATTTTATATAATAGGTATCAACAACAGGTCAGTCCGAGATCAATCCCTGCCAGGTAACCACTAGGGATTGTTCTAATTAAAATATTTCTTGCATTGATATAACTGTTAATAATAATATGTTGAGTGCTTGGATAAAATTTTAAAAATAATAATTAGTAGTAGTATTAGTAAATAGTACTGTATGTAGGAATGTATGACAAGTGTGTTGTGTAATGTGTAACTTATGTAATGGGTAACTATTTAATGGGTAACACTGTTATGTAGGTATCAACAACCTGCAGGATGTGTGGGACACAAGTGAGGGTGAGTGTAATGTGATGCTGGAGTCGCACTTTGAGAAGATGTATGAGAAGATCGACTTGACACTGCTCAACAGACTGCTGCGGCTCATAGTCGACCACAACATCGCTGACTACATGACAGCCAAAAACAACGTCATCATCAACTACAAGGTATGCACATGGGCACACACACATGCACACGCACACACACATGCACATACAGACATATACACTGCACATTTTTATTTTGTGTCAGAAAAAAAAACATTGTAAATTTTTAGATGTAAGAACATTGGAAATATATTTTAAAGAAAAATTGGTTATCAAGTACCATGTTCAACACTTCTAATAACCATTGAAATGTTTTACTTTTCCTTTAATTAGGATACTTTTTAGAAATTAATTTCATTTCACTGAGAGCACCTCGATAGCATATTGGTGAACATGCCCGCCATAAGATCCTTTATGTAATTAAATGTTTTTGACACCGTTATAACCGTTAATATAAAAACAGATAGTAATTTTTCTTTTTTTTTACATTTGACTTGTTTATATTGATACTATTTACTGTCACTTCAGGACATGAACCACACAAACTCGTACGGGATAATCCGTGGCCTGCAGTTCGCGTCGTTCATCGTGCAGTTCTTCGGGCTGGTGCTCGACCTGCTGGTGCTGGGCCTGCTGAGAGCCAGTGAGATGGCCGGACCGCCACAGCTGCCCAATGACTTCCTCACGTATCAGGTAGGCCTACTATCATATCTCGGGTTTGTTTTCTATGTGTTTTTGTGTATTGGGAGAACAATAATTATTATGTAATAATATCTGTGTCAGTATGAAAAACCAGATTATGATAATAGTGAGGGTTTTGAAAAATATTATTTATCCTTTAAAATAATTAGTAAACATGGATTGTTTTGTGTACATTTCTGTGTCAGTGGATTTCTGTGACAGTAAATAATCATATTCATGCTAGTATTGAAAACCATATTTATCATTAATATACTGTTTTATTTAAGACAGATAAATTCATAATTTTAGTACAGTACATTCCTATTTATTTTGCCTTTTCCAGTAAATGTTAAATATAATTTTTTCTCTATATGCATTTGTGTGTCAGTGAAAGAATATATCGTATTCATGAGGTATAAAAAAAATTGTTTTATCATCATATTTTAAACACATAAAACTATGATATTAATAAATACATAATCATTTGCCTTCAAGCAATTTTTACTTTATTGTTATTTTAATTGTTTAAAAAATTAAAATATGCAACAAATTATCTGTTCTTTTATCCTTTTTTTAAACTTCAGGATGTGTCCACAGAAACGGCTCATCCCATCAGACTGTATTCACGATACATTGACAGAATTCACATCTTCTTCAGGTAATGAGTTGCAGCTTGTTAACTTACATATTTTGCATTTAAATAAATACGTATTGAACAAAGTTAGAAAGATTAACTCAATAATGCCACAGACTTAATAAATCATTATCATTTTTTATATTTATTAGGAGGTGAAGTTCAAACACTGTATGATCTTTTTTTTATAAAGTGCATAATTAAATAAAAACAAATGTTTTGTTGGGATGGATGATATATAAATCTTATATTTGCTAATGCTCTGCTATATCTTTCTGTGCATGTTTTGCAAACATGATGTGGTTTGTTTCAGATTCACAGCTGAGGAGGCGAGAGATCTGATCCAGCGTTACCTGACAGAACACCCCGACCCGAACAACGAGAACATCGTCGGCTACAACAACAAGAAGTGCTGGCCCCGGGACTCAAGAATGAGGCTCATGAAGCACGACGTTAATCTGTGAGTTTTCTTGAAGCACTTGGTAGTACGTCACTTAATGTGTGATGACAGGCACCGATTTTATCAATTTAAATTCATCGAAATGTAGTGAATGGAGATGTGTATATATTTCGCCTTTCACTTTAGAAATAGAAACTTTGTAATATGCTCGAGTCATGCTTGTTTATGATTTATTTTATAAATCCCCAAGAATTATCCTGTAGATTACATGGATAAAAGAAATTGAAGCTTAAAAACAAAATTATATTTATAAAGGCAGTTGTGTTTTAATTACTTAATTTTTTACTTTTTTTTTATAGCAGCATGTAGCTATTTACAGATTCTAAATATAAATGTTTAAGGTTGTCACATGTTATTTTCAATGTTAAATTCCTGCTTATTCACTGACATTAAACTGCTGTGTACAGGGGTCGCGCTGTGTTCTGGGACATCAAGAACCGACTGCCGCGTTCGGTGACAACCATCCAGTGGGAGAGCAGCTTCGTGTCAGTGTACAGCAAGGACAACCCCAACCTGCTGTTCAACATGTGTGGCTTTGAGTGCCGCATCCTGCCCAAGTGTAGAACATCGCATGAGGAGTTCACACACAAAGACGGAGTTTGGAATCTACAGAATGAGGTATTTGTGTTTTTGTAGTTCTTTTGTAAGGTGTTTGTTAATGCCAGTGCTTCATAACTGGTGTAGCAAAGAATGTAGTATGTGCTGTAGTGTCTGTTAGATGATGCATGTAGGAGTTTACTTAATGCTAATAGTACCCTGTGTGGTGGCAGCTGTTTCGTTGAAACTATAAAAAATGGTTCTTTAAATCTGTTACTAAGTCGAACATTTCTCTCTTTTATAGGGTGTATTGATTGCCCTTTACAGGGTTTTTTGGAAAACAATCCAGGTTTTATAAGTGTGTGAATTCAGTACTTGTATCTTGTTGTACATAATTGGACAAAAGCAGCCATTTGCTATTCAAGGATCTTTTTAAATTAGCTGCTAAACCACTGTTGTTCTTATAATAGTAAAACTGATTTTTGTTACAGCTGCCAAAGAATTGAAAATGACCTATTACGTGCTATTTGCAGTTAGAATATATATAGAATTGACATTGGGTATTAACTGAAATATTCAATACTTTGTTTATTTCGTTCCAGGTCACAAAGGAAAGAACAGCGCAGTGTTTCCTCAGAGTGGATGACGAGTCGATGCACAAATTCCACAACAGAGTCAGACAGATCCTCATGGCTTCGGGTTCCACCACTTTCACAAAGGTAGCTCGTTTGGTTCAGTCATTACATGCTTAATGATATAAACCTACATTTTGATACTATATATTCTAACCAAAATTAAAAAATACTGGCTGAAAGGATTCATTTATCATTGTAGTGCTTTTGATAGAAAAAGTTGTACCTGGACAGGTGCCTTTTAGGTTTTAAAATTTTTATAGTTAAAATTTTACTGAAAATCGATTAGCAACTAAAATTGAAGCTATTCAGAGGATGTATTTTGGAAGCTGTCTTAGTGCTACAGTTACATTAATTTATCTTACAATTTATGTAATCGTAGTGCTAAGAGTTTAGAAAATCAGGGTCCAGAATTGTGTAGACTTTTATGAATTTGTGCCATGTTACTAAACAAATTGCACCCTTATTGATAATTCAGATTTATATCATTTGCAGTGATTGTACAAAACTTAATTCGTTATTTATTACAGATTGTGAACAAGTGGAACACGGCTCTGATTGGGCTGATGACATATTTCCGTGAGGCAGTTGTCAACACGCAGGAGTTGCTTGACCTGCTTGTCAAGTGCGAGAACAAGATCCAGACACGAATCAAGATCGGACTGAACTCGAAGATGCCGAGTCGCTTCCCGCCGGTTGTCTTCTACACACCCAAGGAGCTGGGTGGGCTGGGCATGCTGTCGATGGGTCATGTGCTTATCCCGCAGTCCGACCTGCGCTGGTCGAGGCAAACCGATGTCGGAATCACTCACTTCAGGTCGGGCATGAGTCACGACGAGGATCAGCTCATTCCCAATCTCTACAGGTGAGTGGAGTGGTTCAAATAATACCATAACGTTTGGTTTGGGTTTTCTTTTGTAAATAATGTTTTTGGAGATATTTTATTGATATTTTATTTTAGTAAGGATCATAAAAACTAACATAATTGAACAATGACCAAAGCCTATGCATGATTTCATTGAAATGTTTAACAGACCTAATTAAATTGTTATAATGGGGGAGCGGGACATAGCTCAGTGGTAAGCATGTTCGCTCATGGTGCGATGGGACGTCGGATCGATCCCACATGGTGGTCCCGTTGGGCTATGTTCCGTTCCAGCCAGTGCCCCGCGACTGGTATATCAAAGGCCCTGGTATGTGCTATCCTGTCTATGGGATAGTGCATATAAAAGATCCCTTGCTGCTAATCGGAAAGAGTAGCCCATGA
>JAUTBW010096490.1:3385-16899 GCA_032361425.1 Peltospira smaragdina | reverse complement strand
GGGAGAGAATTCTGCAGCAATTTAGTTGGACTCAGGAAGTATAGCATATTTGTTGTGCTAGCACGGTAAGTTGAATATGACTATTCACATCATAAGCCGATTACGTATTGGATAATGTGGATGTGAGTGTGTGTGTGTGTGTGTGGGGGGGGGGTTGATAAAAACAAAAAATGTGTCCACACTTTATAAACAATAATATTGTTTTTTTGTTTTTGTTTTTTTCAGAAATAGATATTACCTTCACAGCATAATACCGGTATCAAGTGTCATTAATTAGTTATTCTCTAAGTCTGCCTTTTGAGAAGTGGTGCATACAGTAAGCAAAGGTCAGTGTTCAGTTTAACTACTGGTTTAAAACCCTGTGACTGGAGATCTACTTTTACTGTGATAATCTATGAAGCTAATCAGCTGTATGTGGAATCTGTGACACAGGTTGTGCCCAGGATGTTCGTCTTACATCACTACTGCAGAAAGCTTGCACTGAACACTGCAAGTGTGTCACAGCTGCACTCAAGTGTCAACATAACCGTCAATAAAAATGGGTTGAGTATGTTGTTAAATAAAAAGTTTCTTCCCTAGCACCTATTATGTTATTTTTGGTACTATCTTTATAGCATCAAAATTGATTAGGTCCAATCTTGTTTAAATTAAAACACAACATGAATGCTAATTTGACCTTGAGCTGAACCCATGTCCTTGAGTTCTAGTAATCTCAGAAATACTACCACATAACAGGGATTACGTTATTTAGTTTGAAATGACACTTAAAATGTTTTGTTTTTTTTTAATTGTTTTCTTCTTCTTCTTCTTCTTCTACTCTTTAGTTCATAACATAAGCCCGAATAATTGGACGTCATTTTGAATTTGACCTCTCAATGTCATCAGGTGTCAGATCCATCTTTCCAACACATCTGAAAACAAACCTTATGGTATATCCTAGCTATGCTATATTGTTCGTGCTTTTCTATTAAAAAATGCACAATTGATGTAATATGAGAGCTTAACAACTATAGGCAGCCATCTTGAATTTGACCTCTCAAGGTCATTGGAGGTCAGATGCATCTTCCCTCCTCATCTGAAAACAAACCTTTTGGTATATCCTAGCTATGTTAAAGTTTTCATGCTTTTCTCAAAAAATGCACAATTGATGTAATATGAGAGCTTAACAACTATACTACTACATTATAGACAGACATGATTGCAGGATGATTCCAATACAGGGGTGCATCATTTAATTATTGAATTTTTAATACTTTTGTAATAAATTATTATTCTCTTGCTTTTACCTTGTTCTGACACCCAATAGCCGATTTAATGTTTGTGCTGGGGTGTCGTTAAACATTCATTCATTCATTCATTGGGTGTTCAATCATGGTACTTGGGACATCAGACTAAATCCATATTCCTCAATGCGTACTAGTGTTCCACAATTTGTAATTCAGAAGTCATGGTATACGATATCCCATACTACTAATAGGAAACGGCAGCCCATGTGGCAGTAGCAGGTTTCCTTCATCACTATCAGTTAATTAAGTGAGGAGACCTCAATAACCTAGTGTCTGGCCGACATGTAGTCAATCCAAGATCTTTCGTTTTTCCTTTTCACCTTTTTCTAACACCCAATAGTCAATAATGTCTGCTGGGGTGTCATTAAACTTTCATATATTCAGTATGAGATCAATTCCTACCAGTGAACCACTCAATATTTTTTTAATGACAAATATCTGCCCGACAAATAACACCATTAATAAATATGTTGAGAGGTACAAATATGATGTATGAACCCATATAAAAATAAATGTGTGAGATGTGTCATTAAATTAAAAAAAAAAAATTAAAAAAAAAAAAACAGCCTTGTGTATATAACTAGAAATAAAACGCTGAATGGGATTTCAGTGAAACTATTTCTCTCTCCACTCTATAACAGTTGATAATTAATTTTCCATTTCATAATCACTAACTGTTCTAAACTCTTCAAAAGACGACGTACGAACAGTGAGTTGACAGTTTTTATTAATGCATACATAACACTTTAAGACTCCTTCATCTCCCGCAGACGACGGATTGCACTGCGTACTGTGGCTGCTGCCGTTGTGCTGGAAATAAACACAACTGTGTCAATGGAACAACATTAACAGAACAATTATTATTATTAAACTGCAACCTTTTTAATTTGGCAAATAACATTTCATGTAATGGGTTACTAAACTGTTAAAAAACTTCTGAACTAGAAATCTTTTGCACACTATATATATATTTATGTTCTGAATCATCGAACAAGTATAAATACAGACAGGAGAAACACTTGTCATTTGATTTCTAATCTAAAACAACATCCGATTTTCAACACAGAGGGCCAATTTTTTTCTTTCAATTTAAAATTTAAATACTTGATTTGCTAATTAAATTTTAATAACACTAAAATTTTATTTTCCAAACACCACACCAGTCACATGTCAGTGACACAAACCTTTAGCAACTCCGGAATGTCAACAACAAAAAATTAAGGAAAAAAAATATATAAAATAAATAAATAATAAATACATTTTCTTTTAAAGTAATGAAAAGAATGAGGGTCTGGCAAACTAAACTAAGGCTTGATAGTAGAGTAACATTCGGTGTCATAGTAGGACAAGCAACGCCTTGTTTGAAAATGTCCTGTTTTGCATTACGTTTATAATCATCCAATAAAACAATTGCCAGCTTGAAAACAACATTAAACACTTGTGATCTGAAAGTTTCAGGCCAAAACAGTAGGTGTTATGTTGTAACAGGGTATCAAGCGAATGAAAAACTCAGAGACAACAACAAATTAGTTTCCTCCGTGATGTGTTGTCGGAACTTTGGCTTCAGTCCTGGTGGCCTGCTGGCGTGTCCCATCCACAGTTAACGCCGGGTCTACAAGTGGTGACGAGGCCTTCCTTTACAGGGATGGCGGATCAACAACTGCTGCACCGTCTAATGCTGCGTGTTGTGTTGGATCCTGCCTAGGCGGAGGTGACGGAGGGTTGGCCGGAGCATCTACAAACACTTGATATGTTGTGGCAGCGGCTGGCCGTTGAGGAACGGCTCGGGGCGGCGACGAA
Organism: Peltospira smaragdina; assembly: GCA_032361425.1. Classification (NCBI taxonomy): domain Eukaryota; kingdom Metazoa; phylum Mollusca; class Gastropoda; order Neomphalida; family Peltospiridae; genus Peltospira; species Peltospira smaragdina. The sequence continues at coordinate 13,813 of JAUTBW010096490.1, read as the reverse complement.
GAAGGTACTTCCGCCGGCGGTTGAGCCGCCGGTTTTGGTCCCCCCTGTGCCGCCCTTGGCATAGACTTCCTCTTCCTCCTACTCCTCTTCTGTTGCTTATTTACCCCATACAATACGGTAATTTGAGCCCTGTCTCCATTATAGGAGACACTGAATTCGCAAAGTTCGCCGAAGTGAACCAACATGGCCGCCACAGATGGCGGCAAGGAAACTGACCAGTTTTCGACCAGCATGTTCGGTAGTCAGCGAGCGAGTGTGAAAAACTCATAATCAAGTGGTCATATAAATAGACAAGGAGTCATTCACTCAGGTATTTATATTTGCGATTGTGAATTTGGTTCTAGAGTGATAATAAAACAAAAGGATGAAACGCTAAGTATGAAGCTTTGATGTCTTAATGCTTTCATGTTACATCACTCAAATAATACAACCGTGTCGCTGTTAAACATGGAAGGGTAATTAGTAGCTCGACTGGCTCGAGATTAAGTGCAATGTCTACGCTAAATATCCCACCGATATAACATGTTTGTTTATCACATGTTACAATGATCAAAATGAGAAGTCTTATTTCTAGTGTATAAATATAGATGTATATCTCGCATTCTGTCTTGCATGCTACTGCAAAGAAAACAGCATTATTGGTGTGTATAGCATACTTGAATTTAAACCGGATGTCTTAGTTCTCAATATCGATACTACTTTTTCCGCCGGACGCTCATAATACATTGTAAACCTTGTTTTCCAGGATTTTTTCATTTATATTATATAGTGAATGGTGAATATATGGTATGCAGCAGGTAAAACCCACTTTAAGCACTCAACGTAGGGGTGGGGCTCTAATTCTCAAATAGGAAGCCTATTTCATTCAAACAATTGCCTAGTAAACAATAAAACTTATCAAACTGAATGTGATCAAAAGAGTAGTATATTCATTTGATGATGATAATGATGATATTAGTAATGTTGCTGCTTACTGTAGTTTTTTTTTATAAATATAATGTATTTAATACTTTATGGTAATCAGTGATAATCAAAGAAAAATCAAAGTCAATTCCTTAGAATATTACATCATTGTGCTGTTATCAAATAAATTTCCAAAAACTTGTCATAGCAAGTTAAAACTCATTCTTTATTATGTTCAATCAGAAAAGTGTTTGCTCTTGCTATTTTCACTCTAGACTATAAACATCATCTAACATCAAAGACAATGTTATGCAGATGAAATTAACTATAGTACTAATCAAAATTATGTAGTAACCGTGTTTTTGTTTATTACATAAAGGTCATAAATATCTGTCAAATACAAACCTGAAAACCGTATTAGGATTATCATGACCTATTACTATATGCAAGTGACAATGAAAATAAGTGTCAATAAGATGTCTTTTTATAGATGGAAAAAAAATGTATTCTGATGAACTTTAGTTGTATAAACTCATGTCATCTGAAACAGACTATAACCGAAATGAAACCGATAACTCTATACAGGTGTGTTCACATATTTGCCAGGTGCAGTTATATGTGCTGTTATAGTCTGTTTCACATTTCCTGTGTTTAGTTGTCAAATGTTCCACAGATTGAGATTTTTTCATCTATAAAAGACAACTTTACGACATTTTTTTGTCAGTCACATGCACATAGTAATAGGTCATGATAATGTTAATACGGTTTTCAAGTTTATGTTTGATAGACATATCTTATATAATAAGCAAAAACACGGTTATGTATAATTTTGATTAGCACTTTAGTACAGTTAGGATCTAAGTCGCTTTGAAATTGTTGATTGCATGTTGTCATTCGTTTTGGTGATTTTTTGGGTCATAATTGTGTTTTGAAAGGTAGGATTAAAATGAAACTTTATGAAATATTTATCATTAAACTGCTATAGTTTTAAATAACATGTTAAGCTGTACACATCGTGTACAACCAATTATCAGTTTACTAATTTGCGTATTATTATCACACGATTAGATATATAAAAATACCACATGGGTTTATGTTGTGGATATCATGGGGAATTTATAGGATAAATTCAATTAACACAATAATTAAACATTATGTATGCAATGAAGACTGACTGCTTAAACACGCGGACTGGAGGAAAGTCAGCTAGCATCAGTGTTACACAGTTGAAGATCAAAGAAAAATATCCAACATAAGAATGTGAATTGCACGTTTGTTAAAGTGGTGGGTTTATTTTAATGAAATAACAACTGATGTGTTGATAATAAAGAAATAAGTCACTAATAATGCAACATGTGTTGATAATAAAGAAATAAGTCACTAATAATGTAACATTAATAATGTAACATGTTTTTGGTAAACTGATTACACAGTGCTTAAATGCAGACCATTACTCTAGACCAAGAAAGGGTGACAGGCTTGAAAGAGCTGTGACAATAAACAAGTCATTGTTGACATGAATTTGTGAGTTTGCTACTTACTTTCTCACTAGATATAACAAATGGTGACAGTTGACTGCGGGTACAATAATGTTCAATTTGATTATTTATTACTTCAGAGAAAAATATTTCCAGGACTTTCTAGGAGGTCAATTGATTTTTCCACGACATTTTAGCCCCGATATATATTTTTCTATTTAATTTTATTTAATTTCTTAATTAACTTATTTTATTATCATCATCATCATCACCAGCTGCAGCAGCAGAAAGTACATAAAGCAAAATGGTAACATTTGTTTATTTAAAAAAAAAAAATAAAAAAATAATAATAATAATAATAATAAAAAAAAAAAAAAATTAAATGGTACAGTTTAACACCTCAAGGATACATGTCGACATATATAATGAACGACATACTGTAAATCAGAAAATGTTAGCGAGCATATTTTTGGGGTAAATTTAGCAAATGAATAAAAATCTATAACATTTCATGACGCTAAATATTTCATGATGCTATATATAAACTTAAGTTAAACAAAATCTGAAAATGACAGAAGTGTATTTTGTCATGTTCCGTGACCATTCGGCAATTTCCAAAACAAACAAGGTTCGTAATGTAACCTTTTTCAAAGTTCCTGTTTTCTATGAGAAATCTTATCAAACCAATTCAATACTTCTCTTAAATCATAATAATTTGGATTAAGTGCTAATTAATGTGTAATTAAATACAAGAGCCAGTATTTTGCTGGAACCGGAAATTAGTTTAGTGGTAAATACTGCTCATACGTCAATGACCAGGACGGTCACAAGCTCAAACGCAGTGTTAGGGTACTACTGTAAACTTGGGTGACAGGCGTAATAGTGTTTCATTACTGTGACAACAAACATCGATGATTTTATAAAGTTTGTAACAGTTGTTGAGATTGCATGAGGTCTAAATTATTATATCGACATCACTTCTCACCAACGCTAAAAACTTGAAGACAATCGACTTTAAGCAAAGTAAAGCTCCATTATCCATATCCCGGGATAAATCAGTGCTTGAAAATATGCGTAACACACACACACACACTAAAAAAGAATTCTCGCTAAATCAGATATAAACAAGGTTTACCGGGGTTTTTTTATGTTATTATTTTTTTTTTTTCGATCTCGTTAAAGTTTTATGTTGCTAATATGTGACTAGTGTGGAGGTTGCTAAATTTTAATGTCGCTAATATTTCCTGATTTACAGTATATATCTGGTTAATAATAATCACTAAAAAAAATATTACTGGAAAATACAGTATTAGAATATAATACACGTATAATAATATGTATTAGAATACAGATAATTACCTACACGTGTTCGTTTTTTTTGGGTTTTTTTTATTAGTTAGTTAGTTTTAAATTATTTATTTTAAATATGATTTGTTATTTTTATTTATTTATTTACTTATTACTTACTTATTACTTATTTAGTTATTTGATTTAAGTATCTTTATTGTTAATTTTTCATTTGATTATTTGATTATTTGATTTTTAAAATTAATTAATTAATTTATTTATTTATTTATTATGTTAAATTTGATTTATGCTAAGTATTTATTTATGTTATTATTTATTATATTTATGTTCTTTAACTTTTATTTGATTTGTTTTATTAATATTATTTATTTCATTTGTCAATTATTTATTTATTTATTTATTTAATTCATTTATTCATTTATTTATTTCATTTATTTATTTCATTTAGGGTTCACTAGTGCCACCTGCAAGTGGGACCAATCCCATTGTATTACGCTTTTTCATTACTCAAAGGATAGCGTTTGCCCAAGTACAGGACTAGTCTATGTACAAAGCAGAAAAAGTATAGCTTCTATTTTCACCTTTCATAAAAATGCTTTTCTTTGCACAGATTCAGAAATCCTGTGTTTCAATTGTTGTTGTTTTTAACACTAAAGTGGACCCCTCTAAACCGGAAACACCTCTAAACTGAACACCAGATGAATTATCTGGTCCCAATGTGTTCATTTAATGCTAATTTTATCCCTGAATACCAGACGGTCAGACTGACATCTATCACCATCATATACTTTGAATACCCGCTCAGCCAACAACGTGATTGCTTAAGCAGAGCAAATACACAAGCACAGTCTCCAGTTAGTTTTGCAGTTTGACAAATGCCAACTAAGTTGTAATAAATATTTGGATGAGTATATAACTGAAACGACATGTACTTGTACTCAGTATATACTAAACCAGTTAATTTTGCAGTTTGTTTGAGCTCCTTTTCATAGTGTAAATCAAATTCTTCCTATTACACAATGAACAGCTAAGTTTATAAATAAAGTGTTGAACAAACCTTTGCAATGCACAAAGATGAACGTTTTTCAGGACATGTTCACGAACTAGTGTATGATACGAGATGAGAAACATGCAAAACAACAATGGATGCATTTCTCAACATGATTATTCCTTTTCTTTGCTCGGTTTCTATAAATCATTAAATGTTTCTCTTATTTGATTGGATATATTTTGGAGAGTATTATCAGGCTAGTTATCTACATCAGTAGATAACACCATCTAATAAACAGATTTGTCTCAAACACTGAAACCCCTCTAAACTGGATACCCCTTAAAACCTCTTTTTTTCTTCTCTCGTTCCCATTGCTCTATGGTTTTGAAGGGTTTCACTGTATATGTTGTTTTGTTTTTTTGTTTTTTTAAAGATTAAAATATTTCCCATATGAATTTTACTTGCCACTATTTCTGCCAATCACAAAATACATACATAAAGAATTTAAAAATCAAAATAAATAATAATTAACTTTTTCATTTTACCTGTAGACCCAAGCTCCACCAGCCACTACTTTTCTGCACTTAGAACATCCCCAGATTCCCACAGCCTTTCTCTTCATGGCGTCCTAAAATTAAAAAGTTCTGGTCAACTCACATTAAAAAAAATATATATAAATGTTTTTGATTTATAGCTCAGATAATATTTTTTAAAAATTTTTTATTAAAGGAGATGGGCCAGCAAAACACAGAGCGTACAGCTTTAGTTTGCAGTCATCTAACACATTATGCTAACACCGCGCTGAGAGGTTTATCAAGTTCAATATAAGATTCTTGTCCCACTCATATTGCCGAGTTGTTAGCATTAGCGAGGAATGAAGCCACCGTAATAATGTACAGAGTCTTATGTTTAATTTCATTAATAAAATCTCATACCTACTTGTTAAAACACCGATTTTGTTTATTGCCACAATGATCCTAACACTCATGCCTGTTACTCTTGACAAGTCTTGTCAGAGTTTGGAGCAGTGGTCTTGACGCATGCGCAGCGTTATCAGTTTTGCTTTCCAAAAATACACGTTACCAGGCTTACACATTAATTACAAACTGATAATCGAACAAAACTTTATTGACAAATAAACCCTGCTGTAGTTGTGTTAAATCTAAATGTGGGATAATGCGTGCGTTTTATTAGTCACTATTAAATTCACTTCACTATTTATAGTACAGTGCGATATACATTTACTTCCACTGAAGTTATCGCACATGGTAACTACTCCATGTCTCAAAACTTGTCTACTCGTGCCGTAACAGACACGACCTCATACCCATAATCAACAAACAACCATCTTTATTATAAAATAAAAAAAAATCAAACAGTTTGACTTGAGTTTTGAATGTTTATGGTGTTCAGATAAAGGAAGTAAATGTACATGTGTATACATGTATAATTATATTTTATACTGATCATAAATCTTTCACCTGAATGCTGTTAGGTTGTGAGCGAAGTTTATCATACTGTTTACTTGTTGATTTTGCGTGTGTGTGAGAGAGAGAGAGAGAGACAGAGAGAGAGACAGAGAGAGAGACAGAGAGACAGAGAGAGAAAGAGAGATGTGCATCAAAGATTATTCTTGTTTGCGTTTTTGTTTTTAAAAAATTAATTAATGACATACTCAACATATTTTTATTAACAGTTATATTGGTGTTAGATTTTATTATTTTTTAATTAGAAAGAATCCCTAGTGGCTAATTGACAGGGATTGATCACAGATAGACTGCATGTCATGTCAGGCAGACACTTTGACCACTAGGCTATCGAGGTGCCCAGACTATTATCATGACATGTTTGTTTAAAAGTTCATTAAAAAGGTTATGCAGCTCTATCAAAGGGGAATGTGATATAAGGCTGTTTACCAAGTCTATTTTGCATTTATATGTCATACATTTTCTCCACTAAGTTGGCTGTAATACTTTCTATATTGGTGATATGATTTTTATTGCATGTGTATAATACAGCATACAGGATACATGCAACCTTCACATGTTTCAAGAAGTACATTTAAAAGTTCACATCAGAAAACAGCAGTAATATATATTTAATTAAATAAAAACAACCAACTAAGAACAAAAAAACAAAAAACAAACCCATGATGAATTATTTGTGGTTAGAATAACGCTGTGGTTTGTTTTCAGAATACGTCCAGTTGTCGTGCTACAGGAGTATGTGGGATCAACTGAGCCGCAAGGCATTTATCAGAAGATTCATTGACCGGTGCGCTCGGGCTCGCCACAAACAAAAACACGCACGCTACACGCACGTGAACCCTGCCACAAGCTCACACAGAGTGTTAGTGTCTCCCAGTCGGTCACTCTTGGTGGAGAACACACTACAGTAGTGCTTTAAGACAAAACATTTTCATATCATATTGCAGTTTTGATGAAGAACACTTTTTTTTACTGATAGAGGCCATGTGAAAACTGTCAAAATGACCATGAAATGTGATAAATATACAGAACTTCATTTACGCAATTCTTTATTCCTATTTATTTCGCAGGTCAAGTGGTATATTCTTGCACAAAATAAACAAGTATGATAAATAGGAATAAAAAATAATGTAAATGAAGTTCTGTGTTTGTTATATACCTTTTATTTGTATTAACATTTGTAATATTTCTTCTTAATATCAAAAGATGTTTCATGCGTTGTAAAATCTGTGACCAATACCTGTTTAAGGTGTTTGAAAGCAGATTTGATGTCATTTGTAACTTACATGACGTAATAACGTTAAAATTGAAAATGGGATTCCCCTTTTAAAAGTTCCGGTCTGGATTGCACATGTGCTATACAGATTCTTTTATTGCACAGTTGTGATGTTTGTATTAGTATAGTAAGATTGATCAGGTATGTGATAAAGGACAAGAACACCAGAATGTAGATGGGAACAAAGTAACATTAATTTGTTCAATCAGAACAGGAAACATAAGATGAACAAGACTGAGAGGTTTGGGACTAATTGTCAAGGTCTTTGTGAAACTATTTCATTGGATCTTTAGCCTAAAGACAATGTTATACACATACTGGTTTCAAATAGCTGTATACTGACGTGAAATCACATTACCTACAATGAATATTTACATCCATTGCTGGATGTCATTTTTCCATGTCTTGGAATGCCATTTGGTTGGGAATTCTTATATGACATACAGACTATGGAATTCACAATGGTGGAATGCTTAAAGTTGCAGCATGCCAAATGCCAAGTGATTATGTGTTTTAGTTAGGTTAGAACTGCTAGATGATACTGTATCTATTTGTATAATCAAACATTTTGTGTGTTGTATGTATGTATGTATGTATGCCCACAAATGACTGTCAGGTTCACATGTCGGGAATTAACATGCTTATATCACTTTACCTGCATAATCTTTGACCATAGCCAGATACTGTACATGGAAGGAGAGATTTGTGTGTTAGCTTTAAGCTAGTAAACCGTGAGTACAGGAGTGCTTATATCTGTCAGTGACAAGCCTTGTGGTCTGTTTTCAGAGTTCGTGCTAACAGTGAGTCTGAGGAGGCGGTGGAAGGCCATGTGTCGCCAGCTGTTCATTAGAAAGTTTATCAATAAGTGTGCACAGTCCAGAAGAAACACACAGCGCAGCAAGGACCTGGTGCTGAATACTTAGCAGTGACCTTTTTGCTCTGGCTTTAGCAGTGACCTTTGTGCTCTGGTTTTAGCAGTGACCTTTGTGCTCTGGTTTTAGCAGTGACCTTTGTGCTCTGGCTTCTGCAGTGACTCTTGAAGCTCTGAGGCTGTATTTTCAAAGCTGTCTTAGTCTTAATGCTAAGATAAAAAAAAGCTTAAATTTCTCTTAAGTGATGATGTTATATATAAAATCATGTAGTGATATTATCAGTTATGACATTTAATGTAATCGTAGGGTTAAGATAATTTCGAAAATCTTCCACCTGGTTTAGCTGTGTCTCCTAAGCTCTGGTTTTAGCAGTGATTCTTGTGTGCTCGGTTTAGCAGTAACTCATAAAACTAAATCTTGTGCTTTGGTTTTAACAGTGACTCTCAAGCTCTGGTTTTAACTGACTCTCAAGCTCTGATTTTAGCAGTGACTCTCAAGCTCTGGTTTTATTATTGACTCTCAATCTCTGGTTTTAGCAGTGACTCAAGCTCTGATTTTAGCAGTGACTCTCAAGCTTTGGTTTTAGCTGTGACTCTCAAGCTCTGATTTTAGCAGTGACTCCCAAGCTCTGGTTTTAACAGTGACTCCCAAGCTCTTGTTTTAACAAAGATTTTCAAGCTCTGCTTTTAGTAGTGACTTTCAAGCTGGTTTTAGCAGCGACTCTCAAGCTCTGGTTTTAGCAGTGATTCTTATGTGCTCGATTTAGCAGTGACTCTTATTATAAAAGTAAATCATGTGCTCTGGTTTTAACTGACTCTCAAGCTCTGGTTTTAGCAGTGACTCTCAAGCTCTGATTTTAACAGTGACTCTCAAGCTCTGGTTTTAGCAGTGACTCAAGCTCTGGTTTTAGCAGTAACTCTCAAGCTCTGGTTTTCAACAGTACCCTTGTGTGCAAACAGAACTGATCTGATTACAACTTGTACAACATGACACAAATATTTGTGTCATAAATTATAGCTATCTTGTAACTGGAAATATTAAACACATTATTGTCATAGATTATTGACCTATTTAATGGACAAATGGAGTAGTGCATGAAAACAAACATTTTATTTGTCATTGGATTTACCTTAAGTAACATATGCATAACCAAAATAGTTATTTTATTAATAATGTATAGATATATTGGTTTAAATAACTCAACTGTGCAGGTGCTTTTGAGAAGGTCAGTAGATGTTAAGTTAAACACGGTTTCATATTATCCAGCTGTGATTTGTGAGGGATAGGTTGTTTTGGGTTTTTAAAAAATAAAATTGTATTGTGATTTTAAGCTTGTGTTAACATGACAATGACATATTTCATTAATGTACAGTTCAATGGGCAAGATGTCAGTTCAATATGTATTTAATTATGTACATATTTCATATCATAGTTTGATAAATACATTTTATGTACTGCTTTGTAAAAATAGCTTTTTTGTCTTTTTTCAGTGTCAAAATGAAATTTTCTACATGTTATCAATGTATATTTGTATTCCCATATACATGTACTTTAGAAATAAAAACAGACATTACTAATGTATTATTTTTAGTTCATTAGATTACAGCCAAATGGGGTGAAATCACTAACGTCTTATTGAAATGTTTCTCGCAAGATATATGATATTTGAATGACTGAGAATGTTTCTTTTAGAAAACTTTTGAGACGAATATCAAAAACAAAGTATTATTACTTAAAATGTTTACCTCTGTGTGTGTGTGTGTGTGTGTGTGTGTGTGTGTGTGTGTGTGTGTGTGTGTGCATACACATGTATGTGTATTATGCATGTATGTTTAAGACCTGATTGCTTCAAAATGTGGTGTACCATTGAAAAGAACTTGAGTGCCAAACTGGCAGAATTCTTATTTTTAACATAAAACAACTAGCCAACCCCTTCTACACACACACACACACACACGCACGCACACATTCACATACATACAAACATGCACATAATACTTATATAGACAGCCTATCACAACCACTATCATCTTTAGTATCTAAAACCAGACTTCTTCAGTTTAAAAAAAAAAAAAAAAAAAAAAAAAAAAAAAAAAAAAAAAAAAAAAAAAAA
>JAUTBW010096379.1:0-16904 GCA_032361425.1 Peltospira smaragdina | reverse complement strand
TGTGTGTGTGTGTGTGTGTGTGTGAGTGAGAGAGAGAGAGAGAGAGAGAGAGAGAGAGAGAGAGAGAGAGAGAGAGAACGATTGATGGAAATAACTACAACGACAAGACGGTAGAGATGTCGATGATGTGATGTCGACGATAATGAAGATGGGGAGGAAAAGGATCGGAGAGAAAATGAAGATGCTGAAAGAACCGTGTCATCAGCGACACAATCTAGAAGTGTCTTCCTCTGATTGCATCAATCTTCATCCCCCAGACATCAAACAACTGGGAAACTCGACGAGAAGCTGCAAAGATCAATCCCGTCCATTGATCCCTCGATGTAGAGCACACGGGAGTGCGACGACGTCACCACAGCCTAACGTGAACCCCCCGAACTTAGGTTCAACTGATGCCAGAGGAAAGCCGCATCAATGCTCCAATCATCGACGGAAAAATCGCAACAGCTGTGAAGATTCCTGGTTAGCAGGGTTTAAAGCCACTTGATGGACGTAAATGCAAACGGGACGCTTCGATCTCTGGCCGATCAATCGGTGTTAATTAACAAAGTTAAGCTCTTCGTATCGATTCCTATCGGAAGCTCGCTGGCTGAGCAGTAGACACAAAGCGGAGATAGATGTTTATGGATGGGGCGATGTGTGCTGAGTTATGGAGAGAAAAGGAATATTCTGCTGAATGATGTCTAGAACTCTATGCATTTTCTACTGTCGTGACTGGCATATGTTAATTTGACTGATTTCAGACAGATACAAAATAAAATAAAATAAAATAAAATAAAATAAAATAAAATAAAATAAAATAAAATAAAATAAAACAAAACAAAACAAAAAACAAACAAAAAAGAAAATAAAGTAAAATAAAATGAAATGAAATGTACATAAAGATAAAGATAAAAATAAAAATAAAAATAAAAATAAAATAAAATAAAATAAAATAAAATAAAATAAAATAAAATAAAATAAAATAAAATAAAATAAAACTGAATGTTGAACACATAATTAAACAAAAATGAAATGTAATGACCTGGTACTCGACATCTTTCTCCTTGATGACGAGGGGCAGGCTGGCTGTCTCTGTGAGGTCTCCACTGCTCGGCGACGTCGGAAGACTGGCTCCGTAATTCGCACTCGATCTGAAATAGAACATTATTGCAATAAACAAAGGACAGAAGTATTTTATTAATGATAAATTTAACAGCTTTTATATAGAAATTTATAGTTAGAATTGCTCAGAATCATTATAATAATGTGAAAGGACACCTGCTGTTGCTAATTCATGGACTACTATTACAAATTAGCAACAAGATAATACATACAACAGACTCTGATACACCAGTTGTTAAGCACTGGCTGGAACAAGACAAATTTAAATGTGTCCACTGAAAAGGATCAATCCTATGAACTATCGCACTAAGAGCGAACATTTTACCAATGAGATACACCTTGCTCTCTTTCCCTAGATCTACAATCAAGCAAACAAAAAGGCACATATGAAATAACTCCAAATTTACCAATTGCTTACATAAAATGTTTTTAAAAAATAAATAGCCCTGCTCCTAACTACAAATAAAAATAAAGAAGCAATAACTTCAATTATTTTGAATTGAGATGTGATTTAAAGTTACATTTCAAAAACAATTTGTTCAATGATTGATTACTTACTCATCTTCCAATAATGGATAGTAAGCAGTATCTTCTATGCTTTTCAATCTCTATAATAGAAAATACAATAAAAAGCCATTAGAATGCATTATTTTAAATCTATAATACAGAGACAAAATTGTTTTTATCACTGGTTTAATTATTTGTAATATAAAAATGATGAACCTCAAGTGAGAAAGGAAAATATTTATTTAATTACAAACTCAACTTAATTTATTTTCAGTTATATTGTGTCAGACATAAGGACCATCTTAAGGACTACTCAAAACAGCTAGAGAAAAATATACTGGGGTACATTTTTGGATTAGAAAAAAGGATCTTTTAAAAATACTATCCCACAGATAATCACAGCCTTTAAGTTACAAGTGTATTTTCATAAACTTTTTAAAACAGATAATATTTAATATAATTTGGTCTCAATTTAAAATAGACCTATTAAGTTATTTGAGTCTGGTAATTCAAACCTTTGTAATACTTAATACTCCAGATATAGACCAAATTTATCGACTTAAAACAGCAAAATTATAAGAACATGCATAAATTGGCACATATGTGAGTCTATTCTGATGATGATGACCTAAATATATGCCCACTACAATCAAATTTTTACAACCTTTGCTGATTTAAGTAAAACATTGTAAGTGCTACGATTCAGATGAATGCTTTAACTTATCTTGTTCTTAGTTTTATTTAGAACTGTTTTAAACATAAGAAACCTCCAGCACTACGTACATCTCTGAGTTGTTCTTGAGACAAGACTATACAGGTCATATCCATCAGTTCAGCTGTGTCACGCACTTGGCCAAACACATCTCCTTCTGGGATTGCTAAACTGTCAACAATAAAGATAATTTATTGATATTTAAACAAAGTACAGTGAAATACATTCAGACTTGGAACATACATTAGGATTATTTTGAGAGTGGACTTATAAGTTAGAATGAAAATAATGTTAATCACATTTAATATCATTTACACATTGGTATGTTTATAAAAATATAATCAATCCTTGTTAGGTAGCCACTGGGGACTTCTTTAATTAAAAATGTTTCCAGTGTTGAGATAACGATTATTAAAATGTGTTGAGTGTGTTGTTAAATCAGTGAATCGTATTGAATGACTGGTTCAGATATTAAAAATATTTCTACTTCATACCATGGCAGAAGGTTAATCGGAGGTTGAGTTTTGATCAAGCCAGCCTTTTTGAGGTATGTTTCAAGATGTCCACCAGCAAGATGCCACAAATAGTACACCTCATCCATCGACCTATGAGACAGGTGGTCATCATCCCAATCTAGAGTTCAGAAAAAAAGGAATTACCCAGTACTGGATACTTAAAACTTATCCCACCTCTGTGCCTTTTGTATGTCCCACATGGACTGTGATCCTCCATACAGACAAATCAAATGGCCTTTTTTATTGCTTTGTTATTTCTCCTTCTTCTTCTTTTTATTATTATATCAAAGATTTTGTCTCCATTAGCATATCTGTTTCTTTTTCTTTATAGATAAAAAGTGTTAAAAACGAAATGTACTCGTTTAAGCATTTAAAACAAAACAAAATATTTTCCTAAATAGATGTATAATTAATAACAATATTAATTAAACTTATGTTTTTAATATTAAAAATATCTAACATTGCCATTATTTACAGTTAATAGTTTACCCTATTATATTTTGTATTTACCTCTAGCTATGGCCTCTTCATCATACACAGGTAACTCCAGATCCAAACATCGCAGGTGAGATGAGAATAGAGTGAAGCCATTCTTGTGGGGAATCTACAATAAAGTATACAAACAACATTGTAGGCACCTTGACAGCCTAATAATAATAAATAATTGCAAAAGGTATATTAAATACTTTAGCCACTTTGTATAAAAAATTTCCAAGGCTAATTTGGCTAGGTGAATGGAAAGCCCTGATAGATCAGTACTAACCTCAGAAGAGCGATGCTGTTTAAACACTGGGTGTTTCTTGAGCTCCACGGCACTGAGTCTGAAAAACAAAACAAAACATCAATAGTATAACGGAGGGAGTAGGGAGTGGTTGAAAACAAAAACAGTATATCACCTATTTAAAACCATGCCTGTCAACTTTGGATCCTGGATTATAAAGAGATGGAAACCAGAAAAAAGGATTAAAACAAAAACAAACAAGAACCCCAATTTGTCCCATATAAAAAAGCCATAAAACATTAGTTAACATAAGATAAATATGACAATGTAAACTTATATGTGCATATTTAAAAAGGTAGTCAAACATTTTGCCAAATGTAATTTTGTTACAAATATTATACCAACAGATTATACATTTTTGTAATATTTTGCCAGGTTTGGATACTAACTGTCATTAATGAAAATTATATGTTATGGATACACATTAAGATGTGCATTTATGAGAAGAAAAAAAACTGAATGCCACAATATTTATCAGGTTTACAGTAGTACAACAATGAAGACACTACATAAAAGTTATGTGTGTATTTGTTACCTTCTTGAGGGTGAGACAAAGAGACACATCCTCAGGAAGTCTAGTGCATCTTTGGACAGCTCCTAAAAACATACACATATATTTGAACCTTTATTTCAGTAAGTTTTATAAATTACTTTCAAAACCACACACTAGATACGCTCCCATTTTTTCTCCTGTCATATATCATGCACCCATGATGGTTGTAACCACTAAGCTATTTCTTGTTCCAACCAGTGTTTTATGACTGGTGTAACAAAGGCCATAGTATGAGCTATCCTGTCTGTGGGATGGTGCATATAAAAGATTCCAATACAAACCTGAACTGATTTAACTAATACAATCCTAAATAGGAGAATCAATGTTTACAACTTTTAATTGTATTATTACTATATACTGTAGTCAGTTATTAGTAACTATTTAAAAAACTCAACTGAAAGGATGCATACAACTTGTAAGTGAGTTATATACACATGTACTTGGTTTATCACCAAGTACTCATAGTTTTGGTCATCAGATCTTCCTTGTTTTGCTTCAGAAGAACCTTCACTAAAATTACGATATTCACTGATACACCTCATAAATTATTGGTATAACTATTATGAATTTGGCTAATAAAACCAAATATATACTTACATGAATTTTTTGTTCAATGTTCTGATCTTTAGCTATAAAATCCAGTGGATGCATATCTGAAACAAATTTAAATAGTAATTTTTTTTTTTTTTTAACCAATCACTCATTACAGTTCTGATTATACCAGGATTTAGGTCGGTAACAGATGGAGCTCCCACTTTTAATATAATATAAGTTCAAGATTGTTAAATGAGAGTCACCACCTGATGAAAAGAAAAAACATCACATATATCTAAATGTTAAAAAAATTACTCTGATTATATAACCTCAAACACTGGCCTGTGTTATAGGATTACTTATTGAAAAGATTTCAAACTAATCAAAAGTAATATAAACCAATTTTAGCTGTCTTGCAATGTATGGTTACCTGAATTCAGCATGGACATCAACCTTTCTAGTCGCTCACTCAGTGACAAGTCAGACCAGAATTGTTTTTTCTGAAGGAAACAGGAAACAACATCTTAACTGGTTACTAGATTCAAAATGGTACACAGAAAGTTATTATTATTATTATTATTTTATTTTATTTTATTTTATTATTACTAAATTTTTTTAAAGCATATGCATGTCACAAATATTACTTAAAAAAGATTTTACAATAAATGTATTAAAAATTTATTTTAAAATGAAAAACATACAATGAAAGTTATTTAAAAAACATGTATTTCCTTAACTGTAATAATTTCACAATCACCAATCATTACTATGAAGAACAATTAATATATACAGTGTCTAAGCATAAAAATGCTAAATTTAAGAAAACTTAAGTGATTTCTGTTTTACTGATACTTAATAATTCTATAGATATGTCTCTAAATCTTAAAAAACAAGATAAAAACACAACATTCATGTTCTAAAAATATTTGTATTGTTCAAATGGCAATTTTCCGTTATCTGCATCTTGCAATTTCTATCATATTCTTACAGTAAACGCCTGCATCAAAATGATTCCCAGCATCCAGCTGTCGGCCTTTGGTCCGGAGACGATCACTGTGTCTGGCTGAAGACTATCATCTGTCTGGACCTCAGGGGGCCCTTGGCAAAACACTTCAGGGGGCATAAATCGTGGGTCCCTGAAAGATAAATATATATGTAAACTGCATTAGTTTCAAAGTAAAAGGATTGTTTTTGGAGGGGAATTAAAACTATAAATGCTATAAACAAAAAAGACTATACTGGCATGTCTTATTAATCTGCATTCTTTTTAACTGATGACATGATTTACTACACTCTGTGCCAACAGTAGGCAACAGCAATTATAAAATTAACACAGATTTTTTGATAATTCAAAACTAATGGCCCGTATGTATTTTATCACCTCGAAAACTTGCATTCAGGTCATGTCCATAACTCAGCACTCTATGGATAAGTCAATGTACAACTGCTTTTTTGCTAATCATTAAAAACAATCAAACCAAAAAGTGGATCACAATTTCAGATTTAAGTGGGACACAATGTCAGATTTAAATAAGTCAAAGTACAGTTAAATATTAGTGAAACTGACAGTATTTCTTCAAAATATTTTTTACATTAAAACATTAACATACCCAATAGGGAAAGAAACTGATGTGCCACAATTTGTCATATAATACAAGCCATACTCTGCCAATTTGACACCTCCCTGAAATACATATCAAATATGTTAAATCATAATAAATTATTAAATGGAATATATTGCTTAAATATGTTTCTTTTGAGATATTTATTGATCATTATTTTTTAAAATAAAAAAACTGGACACAAGGTACTTAATAACATATAATGATGTTCAGTGACATATACTTAGTAAATAAAGTTCTTCGCTACATGTATATAAAATCAGATATGAACTGCAAAAGAACTTTAACCAAGCACTAAAAGATAACATTTTATTACTAGACATTGCAGTTTAATCGTTCGTATGAATCAAACTGTATTATAGTTTTGAACTTTACATTAAACAATATTAACTTTTTAGTATATCACTGAACACATGTCAAGGGTGGGTATAATTGCTTGAATAAAAGTGCACATATAAGGTTCTCCTTCGTAACTCTCTTCATGTTATATCTTTTTTAAAAATCAATTAAGAATTAAGATGAATACATGTGTAAGCAAAATCATACAAATAAAATAAAATACTCCAAGAGCAAGGCATTTGAATATACTGTATACAGTTTAAATTCATGTACCTCTGCATCAAAGAGGATATTTCTTGGAGAAAGGTTTCTGTGCGTTATGCCTTTTTTGTGAATATATTACAAACCTTGAATGATCTGGAAAGCCAAATCCAGCAATGCAGACTCACTGAAATATGACAAGAACATATATTTATTGTGGATATTTTGCTACCTAATGTATGCTTAAACTTAAAATACATTTAACGTTTAAGATATAACTTTAGAAAAAACTCTCTACCAAACCAAAATTACAATAATATATATACTTAATACCAATATTTTAAAAAATACAATATAGTCTTAAATTTTAAACAAAATATAGGAGACAATGCAGAATGTTATAGCAACATTATTTTGTAAAATACAGGTCTTAAAAAAGGTATTGATGAATCCAACTTACTTTAAATAATATAATGAAATCAGCAAAAACTTAATCTGTAACCTACATGTATTAATAAAAGATATGATTATGATACCAAAAGAAACACTGCCAAATCATATTTAATCAGTAAAAATTAAATAAGATGTCTTTATGTATTTACTGCCTATAAACTTTACAACATTTACAAGATTTTAAATATTAAACACATTATTGTGATAGTTTGATCAATCGTATTTGTAATTTGGGGATAATTTCAGGTTCGAACTTTACAATTTTTGTGCTAAGCTTACTTTGTAAATGCTCCCTGCTGAAAAACATTTTCTAGACTCTTCTTATAGTATTCAGCAACAATAATTAGCCTTTCTGAAAAAGAAATTCAAAAAAATTAATTACCGTAGATGACATGAGTACAAATTTTACTTTCATCTATACACAAACCTGTGGTAAACATTTTGTTGCCAATGTAAAATTTTGCTAGGAACATCTATATTTGACATGAAACTTTTTAAAAGACATAATAGCACATACCATGGTTTTTATTACACTAGGTGTGTTGGAATGAGTATTAGTTGGAATGAGAAATAATTCAATGGGTTCATCATCACGAAGGGGAAGTGAGTGTACAATCAATCACACCGTGAGTAAACACATCACACAGATAAACTAATCATATTCTTACCATGTTTTATTTTGACGATGTCCTGATATCTACAAATACGAGGATGTTCAAGAGTCTTCAGATACTGGAACTGGCTGAGAACTTTGATAGAATTTGGTGTTAACGGCAAGCCATTGGCTCCACATTTGTCATTCGGGTGGCTTGCCGCAAAGAATGTTGTCACACCAAACTCGGCTTTACCCAAGACAGACATCTCTAAGAGTTAAACAGTGGATCTTGAGAATCTGTCATGGTCCTATTACAGCTCATACATTTTCATACCAGATAGTTGAGATCAGAGGCAACCATATACATAAATCTGAAAAATAAATGGTCATATTATACAGTATAAAAACGAAATCGAATGTTCACTTTCCTATGTATCCTGGACTGAAGTACTCGTCCGGTATATTAACAGGAAAATGCTTCTATGCATGTGCATTGTAACCCCACAACTAATGTAACAGAAAAAATATTAAACAATAAACATTGGTTATTGTATTAATGAAATAAGTAGTTCCAATCTTATCTTTTTATGTCTTTCAAGAATGAAATCCGTACCTGGTCAGAAGTTGATTTTTTGCGGAAGGATCCAGTTGTGCAAGATACTTTTTAAGTGTACCAGTCAATTGTGGTTTATTTTTGGAAGGAAATATGTGTGTCATATGACTTTCTAAATAACAGACAACAGAAATGTTTGTAAATTTTGAGCTGTCAACAACAATTGATGCTTATTATGGTATGTTTTTACGTTACCCCTTATGCATTCTAAAGCTGTAAATTACTGTATGTAAATTCCATAAGATTATAGTGTTATCGTTTATCCTATAAAAAAGTTTATTTTTATCTGTTTGTTTCCTCATATTTGATTTTGGAAGCAAAGATTTCCAAATATATATTACTATTACTGCAAAGTTGGGGTTCACGTATAGGCAGATTCCTTGTAATGTGTCATAAAATTGCAAGTATGGACAGCGACATATACTGGGAAACGAGTTTTAGCGATAAAGGCTACAATTTTACATGTAATTTAGTAATTAGGCCTTCCTCAGTTCCTCATTGTCGGATTTTGAACAGAAATTGGAAATAATTTATTTATTTATTATTACACCAACTGTTTATAACATAAATACATTAAATGCATGCAAGTCGTTCAGAAGTAAATTATTAAATGAGCCTAATTTACACTTATTTACAAGTACTGAAGTCAAGTACTGAAGTAGGCGGTTTTAAATTCACACCACCTTTTTTACAATAAGTCTTACTGAATGTTTACTAAATTCTAACAGTAGTTATTTTCTCTTTAAAACCAATTATAACATCAAAAAGATCTAAATAAAATAAATAAAATAATATAATGATGCTTATATTAAACAAACACATAAAATTAATGGTCCTACCAGCTCCTCCCCCACCACCATCAATCAAGCGGTAAAGAGTATTCTCCCTTAATGTGTTTCTTTTGGTGAAAAGAGTAAATAGCTGATCTTCCGGAAGTTGCATGTACCATCTCGGAAACGTCTGATCTCTTGTCGATGCAGTTCATTCACAAGTAAATATTTTGATGTCAAGTTTAAAATCATATTTAAACACAACGTGGAATTCGTTAGCAGTTGTGTTTGCTCTTTAGGTTGTTAAGTCTGCGTGTTTTGAAGATTCCAGCTCGCCTTAAATCTTAAAGTAGGGCCTAATGTTGAATTAGTTACCTCCCCTTATTATGTACTTTCGTTTTATCATTATGATTACGCCGAAATCTATTTAGTAACAGTTTTAGTAACACTTTCTCCTGGTACTTGCAATTGAGATTTCTGACTATTGTAATCTTTCATGAACGGCTCATTAATATTCATAAATAACTTGAAAATGGCAAAAGAGGTTCTTGTCCCACTCAGAATCAGATTAGCTCATATTGCCGAGTTGTTAGCAATAGCCAGGAGTAAAGTCGCCATAGTAATTTGCAACTAGTCCATTTTCGTTAACAAAAATTCATAAATATAAGATTTCTTGTTGGTAATTATAAATGAATACTTCCAGTTCCTTCAATCCTTGGGGCTGGCCTTATCATGGCTTATGGCAGTTATGCCTCTACTCACCTGAATTTTAAGGTTAATCATTAATGGTTAAGTTTCGCTTAAGTTTTGGTTTGGGTTGGTTATATTGATAGAGAGTTGGGGGAAATTGGAAACTTTCCCAAAATCTACTGCAGTATCAAAGTGCATTTTACGTGAAAGCTGAAATTATGGTTATGTTGGGTTTTTTTTTTTTTTGCTTCACACACTTGCTAGTTAAACTATTCATGACAGTACTATGCAAACATCCTGGGAATAAAAATAATATGAACATATGCAAACTGTTATGATTAGGAGGGAGTTTTAATTTATTAAAATTCTGTTACCATCAACACACTTACACATAATTATGATAAAATAACTTTACTACATCGACTTTTTAGTGCTATTATTGTATTGTATTGTTAATATGAATATTTTGTTATTTATTATGCATGTTTTGCATACATTGTTATAGTAACCATCTTATATATAAAATACTAAGATAACTGCCACATCAAAACTAATTTAAATAATATAACTGAGTCATTAAATAGTTACTATAAATGTATAATTAACATTTCAGAGCGTGTTTAAGAATGGCATCTCCACAGACACTGAACTTGTTGAAAAACCAGGCTGAACAGGCAGACAAAATTCTTGCAGAACTGAGAAGTCAGATTACTATTCTTAAAGAGGCTGCAGGTTTGTATGTCATAACAAGGCTCAAGAATGAGTAAATTCAACTATTTTCCTGGCTCAAGCAGTTTTGCTGTTGAACATCCTGCAGTCTCTGTCAGAAAGTGTAGAATACACCTGGGTTGCCTCAATAGCCTAATGGTGAACAAGCATACTGAATGATTTCGCAGGCCTTCTAGAATTAAAAAATATTTCACTGGCCACCGGGCCAGTGAATGTTTTATTTCACTGGCCATAAACAAAATTTTACTGGCCCGACGAAATTATATTCTATCCCAAATATTATTTAAAATATGTATTTTTACTTTATTTATTTATTAACAACCCGTATATGACCGGAAAAGGCTCATGCATGTAAATATGCCCACCTCTGTATTTCACAAATCTTGTCCCTTATCTGTAAACCCACTTTGATAATTTTCACATTTAATTAAAGTTCAATAAATCATTGGCTGACGTACTGATTTCTAGCAATACATATTAAAACTCATTAGTAAAATAGTAGCACCCTTTCAGTATGAAACCCGTAGGCACTAGTAGTGAAAATGGCAAAAAAGGTTCTTGTCCCACTCAGATTAGCTCATATTGCTGAGTTGTTAGGAATAGCCAGGAGTAAAGTCGCCATAATAATTTTTAACCATTTTCGTTAACAAAATCTCATACCTACTTGTTAAAACACCAGTTTGTTTATTGTCACAATGATATTAACACTCGTGCCTGACAATCTTGTTGGAGTTTGGAGCAGTTGTTGAATTTGATGCATGCGCATCATTATCATTACCCCTTTACGTTTACTAGGTCACTAGATTACATCGCTATTTATAGTACAGTGTGACTTTGCAAGTTTACTCCCACTGAAATTATCGCACATGATAACCACTCCATGTCTCAAAACCTGTCCACTCACGCCGTAACAAACACGATCTAATGCATGTACCACCTTAATTATAAAGCTAACTTGAATACATTTTTATTCGATTGTTCGACAGTGTAATGCGAAGAACACCATTTTCAATGTTATTATAAACCTCAAATGGAATTGTACTTTGTAGGTCCAGTAAGTGAAAAATGCGTAAAGCGATCAACATAGGAATAAAGGCTTTTGGGTTTTCTTCTATTTTATAATTTTTTTTACTGGCCATTGGGAACATGTTTTTCATTTATTAATGACCTGAGTGCATATTTCACTGGCCCCAGGCATTGGGCTGCTGTATTCTAGAAGACCTGGATTTGGTAAATACCTGATTGGGTATAAACATGTTTATTTGAGAATATTCAGGGGTATTTTAATTTATAATTAAACTGGCCTATATTACCCTTACCAGCAAGCAGTGGAGAGGAGTTTGTATTATGTTATAATACAAATTGTTATTGGGATATTTTAATTACTTTCGTTAAAAGTAATTTTATTATTTTTCTCATTTCTTTTATATAGTTTCCTATGCAGGAAAAGGTGAGGCTGAACAGCTTCAAAAAGAAAATGAAATTCTCAGGAAGGAAGTTGAGCAAGCAAAAATACAGCTTGTAATGGCTGAAATACACAATGGAGGTAACTACTTCACTTCTTTTGAACATTTCTAGAAAGTTTTAAAAAAAAACACAATTTTGCTATATATTTGTATCTATGAAAACTTTATTTTGCACTACTTTTTACCCTGTTTTGTCAGTTTCATTTTAATATTGTATTTTGGTTTATTGGTATACGGTCATTCATACCATTTTTTGGCACCCAATATCTGATCTGTTTCTTTTGTGCTGGTATTTTGTTAACAATTCATTCATTTTATTTATTCATTCATTCATTTGTTCTTTTGTTTATTTGTTCATTCTTCTACTAATTGGCCTCTCCTTTTAAAATAAACCTCTCTTCATGAGCCCTGTGTTAATGATGGTAAAACATTTAATTTCAGTGAGACAAGTGTTTGTGCCAAACCGCAGCATGACAACTTCTGCTCCAGACTCCACAGTGAAAACGGAGCCAGCTGGGAAGAAAACGGAAGAAAATTCGAAAATGGAAGCAGCTGAAAAGAAGAAAGAAGACAAGCCAAAGAAAGAGAAGAAACAAGGTGTGCATATCACATCACTGTCACCAAGTTGTTGTTATAGATGTTTGTGGTTTTATGAACTAAAGTGTCAATTGTTATCTTGGGCACATACTTTAGCTATATGGACTGTGTCTCTAAGATTGCATTAGTATTTTGTTAGCCAGAGAGGATGGTATAAGGTCCTTAGACAACTTTCTCATTGGGCCTTTAAAACTTGCTGTGGGTTTAAGCTGGTACCAAGGTGTAAATCCAATATCTAGAAGCCTTGTGACCATTGATTTGGCCACCTCCTCACTAAGATGGTTTCCACTGTGTACAAATAAATATATCTGTTAATGTTATCAGTGATGAGAATTGCTTTAGCCACCTTTATGTATGTTTGTTTATTTGCTATTTTGGAAATTTATTTATTTATATACTACAGGGATCTCACTGACCCTTGGAAAGTGTCTTTTGAAGTATGGAATTTGGCTAGGAGTCTTATTTTTAAAAGTCCTGTTATGAGCCTCCCCAAATTTCACAAGAAAGCTCAAATGACCCACCAGTAGGTTTCAATGAGAACCCTGTTAACTGATTGATCCATCTGTTTGTTTATGTGTCTGGAACCCAAATACTGAACATCTCAGTTTAAAGTGGATGCTTAAAAAAAAATTCTATATATTTGTTAGCACCCAAAGGACAACCAGCTGAGAAACCTGATAAAAAAGCTGAGGAGAAGATCGACATTTCGCGCTTGGATATGAGAATCGGGAAGATTGTGTCTGTGGAGAAACACCCAGACGCTGACACTCTATACATAGAGCAGGTCGATGTAGGGGAGGAGAAGAAACGCACCATCGTCTCTGGACTGGTGAAAAACATACCCATAGAACAGGTAATGTATCTTAGGTGTTTTTTTTTATTAATGTAAATAGCAAGAAATATGTATTTTTTAAAATTACAGTCACCCTTTTTTAAATATCACAATTTTTAAACTGTGTCCATTGTAGAATAATTTTTGAACTAGAGAGAGTGTTTTTATATAATGATGCATTCAACCATTTTATTATCTATAATCTATGAGTATTTGGCTTTAGACAACATTTTATCAGTAAGAACCATTGTGATAGTGAGAAGAGAAACCTGCAGCTATATAGGCTATTCTTTCCATTTAGCAGCAAGGGTTCTTATATATACACTATCCCAGGGACAAGATGGCACATACTGCGGCCTTTGTTACACCTGTAATGGAGCTCTGGCTGAAACCAAAAAATAGTCACATAAAGTGTGTTTTTTCTCTTCTGTAGATGCAGAATCGGCTGGCTGTATTCATGTGCAACTTGAAGCCTGTAAAGATGAGGGGGGTGTTTTCAGAGGGGATGATCATGTGTGCTAGCCTTCCCCCAGACAAGATAGAGATCCTCATCCCCCCTACAGGGGTGGTACCTGGAGATAGGGTCACATTCGAGGGATATCCAGGTGTGTGTGATGTTTGCTGCAAATGTTAATAATTTAGTGGATTTATAAAGTATTATTTTTATTTATTTTTATATATAAGCCATTATCAGTATGTTTTATGTACATTATAGAAAACCGAGTTTTATTGTCTGTAATTTGAGATAGTGTTTATACTTTTATATAACCATTTTTTTTTTTTTAATTACAAAATAATTCTGTATTTCACAGTAGTCCTAAAAATATTTTTATGTAATTATACTAAAAGTTAGAAAAGTTTATTTTGTATAACTAAATAAGTTCTACTAAAAACAAGTCATGATTGTTATGAATTAAATTTTAATACTGTAAATTAAAATACATGTGTGTGAGGAGAGAGAGAGAGAGAGAGAGAGAGAGAGAGAGAGAGAGAGCGCAAACACAATTTTTCTGTTTATTGAGTATATTCTATAATCTTTAATTTAAATAGTGAAAATGAAGCCTTAGCAAATAATTATAAATGTTTGTCACTTTGTAATTTTTCAGGTGAACCAGACGCCATTCTCCCTCCAAAGAAGAAAATCTGGGAGACACTGAAACCATTTGTTAAAACCGATGCCAACAAGGTGGCCACGTACAAAGGAGTTCCTTTCAAAGTGGAGGGGAAAGGAATTGTTATAGCCGAAAATCTGGCTGATGCACAGATTTCATGATGTGACTCTATGTTGCCAAAAGTAAATAAATAAATTTGTTCATTATTAAACAGATCTGATGTATATGCACCAGACTAACATTTGTTGTAATGTTTAATATTTTTGAAAGAAAAAGAAAACAGTTTTGGACACATATTTCTGTGTTTTGCAGAAATCTCTATTGTTATAATATATATGTTCTAAGCATCATTTGTTCTTTTTCTTCTGTTAAAAAGTAACATAAAGTAGAGAGAAAGAGAAAGATGGAGAATTTTATTTAATTTAACGACATTCCACATTTTATTTATTTATGTTGCATCATACATATAGGTAGACCATTATGATAGTGAGAAAGGATACCCGTCACATGGGCTACTTTATCCAATTAGCTATTTTTTTTCCAATGGGCTACTTTTTTCAATTAGCTATTTTTTTTCCAATGTGCTACTTTTTCCTATTAGCCATTTTTTTTCCAATGGGTTACTTTTTCCTATTAGCTATTTTTTTTCCAATGGGCTACTTTTTCCTATTAGCTATTTTTTTTCCAATAGGCTACTTTTTTCAATTAGCTATTTTTTTTCCAATGGGCTACTTTTTCCTATTAGCTATTTTTTTTCCAATGGGCTACTTTTTCCTATTAGCTATTTTTTTCCCAATGGGCTACTTTTTCCTATTAGCTATTTTTTTTTCAAATGGGCTACTTTTTCCTATTAGCTATTTTTTTTTCAATGGGCTACTTTTTTCAATTAGCTTTTTTTTTTTTTCAATGGGCTACTTTTTCCAATTAGCTTTTTTTTTTTCAATGGGCTACTTTTTTGCAATTAGCAGCAAAGAATCTTTTGTGTGCTCCACATCACCAAACTAAAATCTCAAACACTGGTTTGTGATTCTGTCTAGAATAGAGGGGGAAGGATTTGATTCATTTCACAACACACTAAACAAGTTTTATCTACTGTGATGTGGCATTGAAATATAGTTAATGTTCACTCAGAAAGAAGGAAACCTGGTGTCACTACTTCACAGGCTGTAATGTTTGATTAGCTGGAATGGATTTTTTATATGCATCATCCCAGATAGCATAGTACATACCACAGCCTTGTTACTGGTGTAACAACAGCTGTGGTATGTAAGGCCTATTATTCTGTCTATAAGATGGTACACAGAGAATATACCTTGCTGATATAACACAGAAATGTTTTATTTAACTACACTCAAATTTATTTATAGTGCAACACATTGTTAGAGATGATGATATAAAAGTATCATTAAGTGCATAAGGTCACAAATCACAGACCTACTGAATGATCTAACAAAGTATTACTTAAGAAGTATTATCATGTTTGGTTTGTTTCTAAATGTGCTTTATTGTACCATCTACCTGCTATCACACTGGTGTGGCTTACTATAATTCTGTCCACTGTAGTTTAATTAAAAGATCTCCGATGATACAAGGTTTCTTATCTCAATTGAATACATTTACAATCAATATTTAAAAATTAGAAGACCTATAAATCTGTGACATTATGCCTTTAAGGTTTATGAAATATAAAAACAAACATGCTTCAAGAAGTATTAATATTTTATTCTGCTGCAAAAATAAAATATTATAAAACATTTCGTGTACATAGTTACAAGTATGGTAACAGTTTTTCTCATCAGTATTAAATTAAAACCCATTCCCCTCTAAAGTTTAACTAGGATTAATAATGGAAAATCCTAAAAGCAGAACCATCTTTGTTATTTGCTAAGGTCATAAACTGTACCTACTGAAAACTGGATTTATTTATTTTAATATGAAAAAGGTAATTTATGTAATTAATAAATGGAGAAAAAATAATTTTAATTTGACAAGAATTTCTGCTGTTGGTGTCAGAGATAATCCTGCAAAAGAATGCACGTGGAATTTTAAATCATAGGAATGTTAAAATATTCCCAGCTGTTCTTGAAACACCTATTAATCAAATACCGTATTGTTCCTATTTGTAGCGCCCAGGCACGATGCAAAACACGAAGGGGGTGCGCTAGAGTACTAGAACACG
>JAUTBW010096268.1:0-16906 GCA_032361425.1 Peltospira smaragdina | reverse complement strand
AATTCTGCAGCAATTTAGTTGGACTCAGGAAGTATAGCATATTTGTTGTGCTAGCACGGTAAGTTGAATAAGACTATCGGCTTTTAGGATAATCCCAATCTAACCAAGTCAACTTTTCCTTTTAGGCTTCAAGTGGAAAGATAAGTACTATTATGATAAATGTCTTCCTATGCGTTTAGCAAAGAGTTGCAGGATCTTCGAAGAATTCAGTACAACATTGGAGTGGGTCACTTACAATAAATTGAGGGCTTAAGCAGTTGTTCATGTTTTATATGATTTTCTCTTTGTGGAAAGGACACTTGGCAAAACTAAAAATTCTGAAAACCTTTCAGAATATGTGTTCCTATTTAGGAGATATGACATTCTCAGATGACTGTAACTGTAAACGAACAGATATCACATTTGTTGTTGGCACATGATCTGGTACTTATGTCAGAAACCCAACATGGTTTACACAAGGCCCTAGATTAATTACACACATATTGCCAACAATGGCATCTATCAGTTAATCTGAAAACAAACCCTAATTACATAGTCATCCTGAAAGGAAGATTAAAACATGTAACCTTTCAATATGGAATGGAACAAATAAATACATACATCTATTTAGATTGTATCATAAATTCTAATGGAAACTTGGTACAACCAAAACCGATCTAGCTACTAAAGGACGTAAAACCTTATTCAGCCTCCAAAAATCTATTTCCAGAGACATACAACAAATTATTTGATACACTAATTAAACCAATTATACTTTACAACTATGAAATCTGGGGAACTGAATTCAACAATAAGACTAAAACTCATCCCCCACACAAGCTACTAGACATTTGCAAAAAAGTACACTAAATTTTGTAAATTCAACCTGCAGATTGAGAAAAACAACAATATGTGCACACCATCTTGAAATTGAAAGAGGTAGATATCGACATACACTTAGAAAAGACAGACTATGCAAACTTTGCAATGAAGCAGTAGATTAGCCCACTTTCTCACCAGTTGTGAACAACCAACATTTCTAATGTTAGCTAATTATGAAAAATGCTACTATACCATCAACTGCCATGATTCACAACTCGTAACATTTGCCCAACTTTGTTCAGATTTGAACCCAGCGCGAAACACCCTGCTAGCCAGACCCCCTGCCACTTTGTAGGATTCTGTAACAGCAGTGCTCAACTAGGTTATCCATTATTATTATTATTGTTGTTGTTATTAGATCCTTGATTAAACTCTAGTATTGTTATTAGATTCTTATCTTTAGTCTATCCAGTTAATAGTTTTATGTACTTTAATATTGCTGGTTAACCAGACTGTGTGTGTATAATTCATATGTGAACATGGAAATAAAGTCAGGGCCAGCCCTGAATTCCAATTTGCTTTTGTCAAAAATTTTGCCAACCTCCAAATTCTTTCGCCAATTTGAAAACATATTCGCCAAATAACCGACAGTAACGATGTTGATTGAGTGATATGTTCGTAGTCATTTGCCATATTGTTTATTTTTTTTAAACAAATTTTTAATTTGGGGGGAGGGCCTTTTTGTTCTAACAAAAATGAAATCAATGGAGATTAACAAAACTAATTATTAGTTTGTTAAATGAAATCGATTAAACACTGCGCATGCGTGGAAGACTGGATGATGTTAAGCCTACTCTATTGTAGATTGGCAGGCTTCAGCGTGCTTGTTACATTGCTGTGACAATAAACAAATAGTAAATTTTGATATAATATTTTTTGTTAAAACATTTAAAATGAAATGAAACAACCTGCTCTGAGTGTTTCATTTCCAATAGTGGTGCTTAAGATAATTTTATTACCAGATATCAACACACAAAAATTACAATAATCTCATGACTATATGAATTTTGAATATTTATCAAATGATATATTAGCATCTGTGATAGGTAATTATTATTTATAGCCATGTAGTACGATAAAACATTATCGCATGCTATGTGTACATTTTCACCTTGCACTCCCACATTACAGAAATGAACTGGGCCATTTGACATAGCATACAGTAAACGAAGGCTTTCCGAGGTGAAACAAAACATCACTCAGCTATATTTAATATTAATGGAAAACATATTTTATACAATAATCTAATGTTTTATTATTAAAATATTTAACAGTGTTTCCTACTTTTGATTGTTAGATCGCTATTAGTTTGTTTACGAAAATATCGCAAACACCGGCCTCATGTTGAAATTTAGCACGAAAATTTTCGTACAAGATTTTATTATTTTTTAATAATAATTATAATAAAAATAATAATTTTAAACTTGTTAGTTATCAGAGCAAAAAAAAATGTGTGGTAGCATTACACCTACTATTAAATCTTAACAAAATGAAATACATGAACCCAGAACTATTAGAGTCATAGACAAGACAATGTTTACAAGAAAGAAGTCTTAAACCTTTATCAGATAATAGCATGGATGTGGTAGGATGATATGGAATAATAGCTGGGTAAGTCAGTATTAATGTTTCTACACCAATAGGTGCTTTGTAGTTACAGAACTTCATTTATCTCACTCCTGCAACAAATAGGTTAATACTGTTTTACTTAATCTTATTAGGCTTTGCTTGTGTGATAGAGGTGGCGTGCAAATGAAGCACATCTTTAGAATAACACTGCATGTGATTGGCTTTGGGAGATAAACTTGTCTGTAGCAATTTGTGTAATTAGTGATGAGGTTTACACAGTCTCTGTGTTTGGTTTTGTTTATCTCCAGTTATTTACATATCTACATCATATTCCAGTTTGGCCAGTTTTCCATTATACCTCTTGTCACATCCAAGGTTGTGTCGAAGATGAATATTTGGAAGAATGTCAGACATTATCAACTCCCACACTGCATCATTGTATACAAAGTATTTGGCTCACTTTCAACTTCATAATGGAAAATGAATGAATTGGTATGTTCAGAAATATAGAGATTGAAAATTTAAAGGGAAATGATAATAACACAATATTTAAAAGAACTTTGATATAATCATATGGATACTGTAGTCAATACTTGTGTTATACCACAAATTTAAAAGTATCCTTGTTTTAAAGCATACAATCTATTGGATTTTAAAAGTTTTTTTTTAAAAATTCTTTACAGCAATTTCCATTTCCCCCTGCCCTTTTTTTTTTTTTTATTGCTGGAAATATGTTAATCGCTGTAATAGCATTGACAGTATTAATTGAAGCAGTACT
This sequence comes from Peltospira smaragdina, assembly GCA_032361425.1. Lineage (NCBI taxonomy): Eukaryota > Metazoa > Mollusca > Gastropoda > Neomphalida > Peltospiridae > Peltospira > Peltospira smaragdina. The sequence continues at coordinate 13,698 of JAUTBW010096268.1, read as the reverse complement.
GTTGGTTATTATGTGACATTTTTATTGTTAAACTTAAGCTTATCAGTCAGAGAATGGTTCTTGGCAAATGATATGTAGGACAGCATATTCCAGTTGGAAATTGTTAAGTTCATAGTAAGTTATTGTCAACATCTGCAGTCAGATATGATTTAAAAAATAATAATAATAAATGTTCAAATAAATATTATGTCCACTCTCAGTATATGGACTTTTGCAATGACTATTGTTAGTATTGATCTGTAGATTTTAATGTGTAGATCAGCTGATCTGAAAGACAGAGTCATTTAGTTAATCTGTTTTCCCTGGATGTTAAAACATTGATACGTGAACAAGCTATTACACCACTGAAGGATTCAGTCAATGACAGATGTCCTCTTATTTAGTGTCATTTATAACAGTTAAGTGCCAAAAATTGTTGAAATTAAAACTGAAACTGTTACAACCTTTCTGCTTATGGTAATACGGTTCATGCAATGAGGGATTTTAGCTTCCATGTTGTTTCTTTTTAATGGATTTTGTCTAAATTATCTCCACCAAGTCCTTCAATTAATGGTTGGCATAATGCATGCCAGCAGTGAAGGGAAACCGCTGATGAAGACATAATCCTTCTTCCTCCAATTATGTCAGAGAATCCTCCAGAAGATGGTTCTTGATTGGACGCTGATGGCAAACAAGTGTATAATTGGCCAGGCTTGTTGTAACGGCTGACTGATAGACTACAGTAATTGTGTTATGGCAGTGAGACACAGTTCCCCACATTGGTGGCAAGGTGCTTCGTGACTAGCACCTTTGCTTGGTGGTAGAAACTGGCTGTTGCAACCTCCACCTCACTAATGGAGACCTCCATGTCTTTCCATTTGGCTTTCCTAATTACTGTAATTATCAGTGTAATAAAGTGGTGGCCATGTGCTGGGTTTGTTTAGTCAATAAGGCTTCAGCCTTCAATCTGTTTTGAAATGAGGCATTATGAACAAGATACAAAATATTGGTATGTTGATGGCTTCAGTGGTTCAGTGGAAGGACATGGTGTGGTGTCGTTATATAATGCCCTGCTGACCCCATCAGTAAGCCACTGTGGAGAATTGGGGGGTCTCTCTAAGATAAACTTAACTTAAGCTGATATAACCATTAATAAAACTGTAATGAGTGCATTATTATTAAATACTGATAATTAAATAAATTGAAAAAAATTATGATGGCTGTCATTAAATATTAATTTATTCATTAATGCTGATTCTAGCCTTAGTGAGTTTTAAAAACTAATTTTAATAATAATTTTAATAATAATAATAATAATAATAATAATAATAATAATAATAATAATAGTAAATGTATTCAAAAGCATTAAAATGAATATCCTGAGATTAAATTAAATGTGACATCTAGTCATTTTGTATTAGGTGAAGTATTACTTTCCTGAAATTATTGTCTAATATTAATGTAAATGAAATTAAATTCAGCAGAATCTAATACCTAGACATCCCTTGATGTTCTGTCTGTTCATAATAACCAATAAATAGTGCCAGGAAGTCTTCACAATAAAAAAGCTTTTACAGCAGCTTTCAAAAGAAAAAAAATATGATTGATCCAGTCCATATATTACTTTGTTTGATATCTAGAGCAGCAAATAATGTCAGGAAATGTTCAGTGCAAAAAGCTTTTAAACAGATTCCATAAGAAATAATGACTTTATTTACGTAATATTTACATAATATTTTATTACATGTGTAGATTTATAAATAACATCAGAAAATATTTTGAAATAAAAAATAATGACTGAACTGATTTATATAATATTAAGTTTTCATATAGACAAATCAATAAATTCAGAATTCTTCCAAACTGATAAGCAAGTGGTATTGCTCTTGGGGTAAGATAAAAATAAACAAAAAAAAAGAAAAGACCATAACACACACACACACACACATGCACACACACACACTCACACGCACACACATTCAGGAACTCAAGTGGCTAACATAATATTTTTGTTTCATGTGCACCAGCAATTGTAAAAGACATTTTCTACTCATTGCCAGTGTAGGATGTCTTTGTTCTGCTCTTGTTATGCACGTTTGATTAAAGAACTGTAAGTGCTACATGAAGTGGTTTTTTTTTTCTTTTTTCTTTTTCTTTCTTTCTTTCTTTCTTTTGACCTTCTGCCAGAGTGAGTTACTTGTCTTCAGGTACAATGTTCTATAGAGCATTGGCAGGCAAAGCAAGTGGTAATGTCAAATTTACAATTCCATCCCTCATAGCTCATGTTAGTCGAAAACCAAAGTATTCAATACTCATAGCTCGTGTCAGTCGAAAACCAAAGTATTCAATACTCATAGCTCATGTCAGTCGAAAACCAAAGTATTCAGTACTCATAGCTCATGTCTGTCGAAAACCAAAGTATTCAATACTCATAGCTTGTGTCGGTTGAAAACCAAAGTATTCAATACTCATAGCTCGTGTCTGTCGAAAACCAAAGTATTCAATACTCATAGCTCGTGTCTGTTGAAAACCAAAGTATTCAATACTCATAGCTCGTGTCTGTTGAAAACCAAAGTATTCAATACTCATAGGTCTGGGAAGCCCATCCGGTAGAGTGTTCGCTAATATGTGATAAATAAACATAAAACTTCCTTAGCATAGCATTCCTTAAAAAACACCATAATATGTATGTTAGTTTATTACGACAGTTGTTTCTTAATACAGCAAGCAATGAATTAGGTTCTTTGAGGTATTATTTTTATAAAATCTTAATAAAATTGGCCTTGTGAGCCTACCAACAGCAGTTTTAAACCTGTCAACTCTTGAAAAAAAAAACATATGGCTGTTCTTAGCAATAAATGAAATTGAATACCTAATTATAACAACATCCCAACTCCATCGGGTCTAGTGTTTCAAAAATGAGAAAATACGTTGCTGTTTCTTATAAGCTGTATGTTATCAGCAGAAGTAGAAATGTGCTGTGTGACAGGCTTGGAGTTGGAATTAAGTTATTATTTCACTTAGACAGATGCATTATTCTAGGTCTAATTAAATTTTAGAAAAATGTGGAGTTGGGACATTATAAATAATTGTCGCCAGTTAAGCTTATGACATGGCATGTTTCATATCTTCGGCAATAATACCACAAAGTTTAAGCTCATGATATCAGATCAGTATAAGATCTGAAAGTTATCATAGTCAAAATGTTTATTTCTACACCGGCAAAGTCGCAGGGATAATGACAAATTTAATATTAAATCCATGATCTATTGAGTGCTTAATAAAGCTGTGAGCTGAAGTTCTATTAGTAACTTTATGTTGTGTATATATTATTTTTCTGTAATAAAATCTTTTTGTGTTATTTTTCAGGTTTCTAGAGATCGAGAGTAGTGGGAGGCGGGATGAGATACGTTTCCATTACACACATGACCAACAAATTCGCGTCGAAACATTCCCTTACAGACTTGCTGACAATACGTGGCACAAGTTGGCCCTCTCATTGAGCGGCACCCACCTGACGTTGTTAGTAAACTGTAGCAAAGTATATCAACGGGTGATACACACTGTCGATAAAGAGTTCACGGCAGGGAGACAACTTTCACTTTTTTTAGGCCAACGGAATGGCCAGCATGCACTTTTTAGGGTAAGTAGTGAGTTGGGTGTAATGTGTTAGTTGTGGAGGTCCCTAGGATCAATTCCTGTCAGTGTATCTTTGTGGTTTTTATCTTGCAGTCATGTGTACATCACTGATATAACCATTGATGGAAATGTATTCAGAGAAAAAAGTTGTTGTGGAAGTGAAATATATTTATTCAAGGTAAGTATTATAATAATGTATCATAAGGAGGAGAAATTCTACATGATGCAAAAAATGAAAACAAAAACAAAGTGCTACACTGAAGCACAAAGCAAGGAGTTTTGTGATTGGATTACAAAATGTGTGTTGCAGGTTTTCATTGGATGATTCATTCTTGAAGGATTGCTCTGTGCTGTGACTTATTTCTGGAACTACCAGTGCGTGGATACAGACTGACAGAACTGGCTCAGCTGGTGGATAGGGAAATTTCTATAACTGTGGAAAACAAAATAATTATAACTTAATGGGTTATTATGTTTTGTTTATATTTTGAAAAACACTAATTTTACTATTCCATTTGTCAAGGTTCAGGTGTTGTTGTTTTGTTGTTTTTTTATAATGGATATGAATTTTAAGTTCATTATGATTGATTAATTCTAATAATTTTTTTTAGTAATACATATTTTTTATTTGTTAACATCTCTTCAACTAGAACATCTATAAATCAGCAGTTATTATTGAATTACAAAACATAATGGTTTCAAGCAAGTAAACTGATTAAAAAAAATACACTTCAGATTCAATCTGCCAAATATACACATGATATCAAGTTATATTTAAAGTGATATTTATACAAATATGTCTGCAATATCATCGACTCATAATCTTTTTTTCTCTTTAGAATATGAAACATAAAAATATAAACTACTGCTCAACACTCCTGAAAGTATATTACAGACTGAACCATGTTATATCTTTTTCTCTTTTTTTGTATTTAGAATATGAACCATAAAAATATAAACTATAGCTCAATACTGCTGAAACGATATTGCAAACTGAATGATATTGTACGTCAAATAACCATTGAGTCAAGTATCTGTGTCTGATGCATGCAGACATCTTGTTGTATCTGTCAGATTGGCTAACTGATTTGTTTAATTCCGCTGCCAAGTATCTAAAGCTGTGAGATGACAACACACCCACTTTCACATAAGGTGGTCTCCACATCAAACTCTGGGCGGCTATTTCAAGAATATGCGCTTTATAAATATTTCATAACAACTGTATCGTGTGTTGTCTGCTCTGCAGGTAGCGGGCTGGGTTAAAACAGGTAATGTACTTCCGCCGTTGCATCACTTATGGTTCAAGATGAGGCAGATATGTTAGCAGATATCTCTGTGAGTGCTAGAATTTCTGGAAAGTGGGAGGTTAAAACATTAAACACATAAAAATATTAAGTTTTGTGATAGTGTTTAAATTCAGTAAATGGTAAAAAAAGAGTTTGTTTTTAGATTAGTAGTATATCACTATATCTGATAAAAGTATTACTTTATATACAGAGAGAGTGGATTTGTCACAAATGTTTTTAATATGGAAAATATCAACTATTTATGACACAAGGTTGATATTTCACATTAAAAAACATGTTACATTGAGATATATTCATGTTGTGTTTTCTTGTAAACAAACAATCAACTATATATAGCTAATCTGTGTAAATTATCATATTTTATCTGTCTGACATGAATTTGTATATTTGTTTTAATGTCTTTTTATACATTTGTAAGTTCTAAAGACTGTATAGAATTTGAAATGCCTTATATTTTCTGTTAACATATTAGGTTAGTGGTGCAGTTCATCAGCTGATAGTGGTCATACCTGTTTCAAAACAAACGTGTATCATTCATAGAAACATATTTTTTTAATTATTACTGTTCAGTTTCTCCATAAACTATCAATTTTTATTAGCAATTTTTGGAGCAGTTAGCTAGCTATTAACTTGAAAGTTGATCATCATGTAGAACTATGTAGACATGTGCTTTCTTCCACTGATATTGTGGGGTTCTGAACTAATCAGAAATTATGTTGGTACAAAATTAAATATTTGGGCACCTTTATTTTCACAGTATAAAGTTTGTTGTTTTATAAACTGAAAATAGTTACTTCAAAGACATCCATTTAACTGGCTAATTTAAAAAAATAAATATTGTATTATTAAAGTCACCCAGATGGGAATTTGGTCCTGGTTTGTCATCTGGTGACTGGCAGAGTTGAACTATGGATTTGTACCTAGAAGTTATACTTACCATAATTAAGATTACAGATGGAATTTAGCCTATTCGTAAAGCATTTATTTATCTCAGGTATAGTAAATCAATGACTGATAACGTAGTAGTTTTTTCTTATCTGAACTAATTCACAGTCTATCACAGATATTGTAGCCTACCAGTATGTTAAAAACTAACTTAGTAACTGTTACAAGTAAGGCTACAAGTTTCAAATACATCAATAAAGATATAGTTTCATATCATTTTCAAAATTTCAAGTCAGTGATGTTTTCTTTGTTTTTGTTCCAATATTTTATTATGTTGATAAATAAAAAGACAAAAATAATAATAAAAGAAACAAAATCAAGACATCACTGACCTTTTATAATGGCCAAACAAAGCATTACTTGAAAATATATACAACTAATTTGCCATAAATTCACCATATTGTATTTATTAGTTCATTATGTCTACAGTTCATAAGTCAGAAAGCAATGGCTAATAGGATTACTGTGGTGTGGTGTATTATAATTCTGTCCACAGTAGTTTAATTACAATGTCTTCAACCACATCATAATGATTATTTTTTTATCTCGGTTTCATACACACTGACATTATGCATTAAGTAATGTATACATTCAGATGTTTGACTACTATGCTATTCACATGTCAACAGTAAACATTGTTTGTAAACAATAAAATAATTAAGGAGAAAACAGAGTTTGAGAGATGTTGCTGGGTGTGTGTAAACTCTGGTTGTAAACAACGTAATAATTAGCAAAAAACGTGTTTGAAGGAGAGTGAGCGTCAGTCAACACTTGACTTGCTTGTATTGAGCAGCAGCTGAGGCAGGTCTATCCTTGGCACTGCATCCAGCAGGTCTTAGCTAACTGTCTGCAACTTTCTACAAGGATCCAGGCAGTTTGCTTCTCTTTTTCCATATACATCTATTATAGCATCAGTGATAAAAGTTAGTTTTATTGCCTAAAGATACAAATGATTCTATTGATATGTAACCAGTAGAAATATTCTCCATCAGTAAGATACTGGAGTTTTTTTTCCTCAGTATAAAAGCAGGTATCAATGCACTGTTAATGTAAAGGAACTTTTCTGAGTTAGCTTCTCTTTTTTACATTGTCCTTCAAATAAATGTCTTTGAAGAAAAATGTCTTTGAAGAAGAAATACAGTAAAGTATGCTTACAACAAATGCGCTTATAACGAACTATCGGTTATAATGAACTGTTCGTAAAGTCCCATTTCGTTCTTTCTCTGTGTTATTAGTATGTACATAACAAACTACTGCACTGCAGGTCCCTTGCAGTTCTTTATAAGCGTACTTTACTGTAATTGGATTCTAAATATAATTTCTTGCTTTGCGTATCAGTATGTGTTCCTCATTGTCTTCGTATTTGTAGTGCTTCAGGGTTCTACGTTGTATGTGTGTGTATTTGTATGAGAGGTATCATTGATGATAATGCAGTGATGAACAAGTCTGCATTATAGGTTTGACCATATGATGAGCCGACCAGAGATGTATCCATAAATTGTTTTGGTCTTTAAAAATATGTTTATGTGAAGTGATATTGCATTGTCATAGCTTGTTTGATGTGGATGAAAAACTACAATAACTGAGTAATTGTATACTCAGTTAACAGCATTTTTACAAATTCAGCCAGGGATATATGTTGTCAAATTCAACTTTCATTTAGCCAACCACAGCATAACTGTTAATCAAAGCATCAAGTAGCTGTGTAAAATAAAAGCTATAAAAAGTCGTAGAATTCAAGTAAAATATAAAATGTAATAATTCAGGTAAAATTAAATATAACAACATAGTAAATTGTAAGTTTTATTTTCACTCTTGCAAGATATTTTACATGTAAAAGATGTTTTATTTGTTTTTAGTTAGATTCTTTGGCAGATAGGTAAATTAACAAAGAACTACTTAAATTTAACCTTAATTCCCATTGTTATTCTTTGATCAGTCATTCCATTGGCTATTCTTAATAATAACAAGCATATTTCCTCATAATCAAAAACCTAATCAGATATGATTTTTTTATCTTTGTGTTTCATTCTGTTTTCTTGCAGGGGGCTTTACAAGATGTAAAAATAGTTACACAGTCACATGGGTATTTGTTACAGTGTCCACAGCAAGACACAGGTTAGTAGTTCCGCCTCATTGGCATGGCGCCATCGGTGCCAAGCACACTTCCTGTAGTTCTTGTTCTGCTTGTCCACCAACCATTTCTCTAGCTGTCAGGACATTTCTCTAGCTGTCAGGACATTCTCTGTAGATGATAGAATCGTCCACTAGACGTCAGATCATCTCTCTAAACTGTGGTATTACCTTTACAATTTGATATCCACATGTCTCCCTCTCTGTCTACATCTATCAAATCTGAGCGGTATGACAGTTCAGGGATTACAGCCTGTCATATTGGTTTGGCTTCATTTGTCATCGGTGACCGTGTATCGCTGATGCAGATCGGTGGCCAGATTGATAACACTGGATCGACTTTCAAAATAACAGACAGGCTGCACAAATCATCTGGCTGTACTTAACAAGAGTTTGAAAGTTTTGGTATTGTTTGATATGGACAATCAACCAATAGTTCTGTAGCTGCCAGCATATTTAGTACAAGTGTGTCAAGTTACAACTTGGATATGTTATTACTTAGATAAAGATCTTTATGTGAAAAATAAATATTAAACTTTTTTAAAGAATAATATTCAAATTATTTGAATTCTATTTATGAGTAATATTTATGTTTTATTGTTTTTCCTAAGATATTTTATGATATATATGCAATAATGCCATCACTTTGTGATTTTTTCTTGGATATACTTCCCTAAACATTTTATAAGCCAACTAACTTTGTTAAAAGTCTGGAGTCAGTTTCAGTGCTGAACTTATTATCCCAAGATTGACATATATCGGTATATAGAGATCATGTAAATGATATGAATCTTTATCTGGACTATAAAATATTTTTAAATTAATGTTTGCATATATCACTGTACATGATTTTCTGTTTTCTTTTCAGTGTGTCCAACTTGTGCTCAGTACCAAGAATTGGAAGAAAAAGTTAAACAAATGTATAATTTATATCAGAATATATCTTTAAAGGTGAGCATATTTTATCATTATGTATTGTGTTTTATAGTTTAGTGGTTACTGTGAGTAGATTGTACAATTTAAAATTACAGCTTTAAAATTACAGCATTAAGTCTAGGACACTGTTATTAAGTTGCTTGAATGGTTATGCCCCAGTTAGCCTTTGATAAGAATAACTATCAATAGTTTATGTAGTTTACTTTTTAATTCATTTTAAATTTCATTTTATTATTTTTATAATTAAGTCAAACTACATAATCAATTATTTCACACAAAAAACTATATAAGTAAGACTAATTAGTATCATTTGTTACAAATGTTATAATTTCTTAACTTTATTAAACTGGCTTTCAGTTTTATATTTTTCCTATTAGGAATAATTTTAGACTTTAATGATATCATTCTTTCAGTAAAATACTATTTTGGACCCAGATCAAAGATTAAGACTTGAGATTGTTTATAGTTTCCTCCTTTGAGGAGAGGTTTATGACAGGAAACTGATAAATGAGCTCTGCCTCTAATTCACTCTGTCTCATCTTACCTATTCCCTACTGTCATAATACTGTACTTTCATAGAATTTACTGATGCACATTAATATTTTCTAAAAACACCACTAGGTTAATATAATGTTCTTGTTGCTTTTCTGTTGCTTTTTAAGCATGAACGTTTCAACAAATTTATCATTTTAGACTTCTGTTGCTTTGTGTTGTGGGAGGTTGATAATTATGTAATATGTTAATGAGTCGTCTGGTATGATGATAATTTGCGTAATGTATATTGATATTTTGTGTAATGAGTTGATAATTAGTGGGCCTGTAGGTGTCTGAGTACTTGATTTGATAATTAGCTGACTGACTGATATTTTTGGTAATGTGTTGATAATAGCTGACCTGTTGATAATAATTAGTTGACCTGTTGATGATAATTTAATGGTTACTTTAAACTAGTGGATCAAATCACCTGAAATTTGCTTGGTTGTTTATAGTTTGGTTAACCATTGAGAAGAATAACTATCAATCATCTTTGTAATTTCTCAATTTCATCATAATGTAGATAATCAGTTGGCTTGTTGATAATCAGTTGACCTGTTGATGATAATTAGTTAACCTGTTGATAATATTAGTTGACCTGTTGATGATAATCTTAATGGGTTATGTGTTCATAATTAGTTCACATTTTGATGGCTGATGTATTGATAAATAGTTGACCTGTTGATGATAATTACTTGACATGTTTATGAATAGTTGACCTGATGTAGATCATTAGTTGCCCTGTTGATGATGATTATTTGACCTATGGTGTTATGCTGATGTTTCAGCTGCTGCAGGCGGAGGAGCGCATCGTGGGTCTGGAGCAGTGCGAGTGTCTAAAGAGCTGCTCCAACAATGGCACCATCAGGAAGGAGGGTGAGGTCTGGGAGAAGGATAAATGTACTGTCTGTATGTGTAGGGTAAGTGCTGTCATGCCTTAACCTAGTTTACTGTATCATAATAATAGTGGCTACCTGACAGGGATCTCGGATCTCTGTCAGCCATGTAACAGATGGCTGCTTTCACAATTACGTATAGAGGTCCTATGCTTATGTAACTTAATGTCTAAACTTAATAAAGTCCAGACTTTAAGGTAATGCTATTTGAATAGTGTTCATTAAACTTTATACTTTAAGTCTAGACTTTACATTTTATAAACACAGGGCCAGTTGTATACCATTTGTTGGAACAATATTTTTTTAAAAAAAAACACCTTAAAGTAAAATTAATATAGACACCTTGTAATATCAGTACAGGTTGCTACCCTACTGAAGTTCACATTACAGCATCTCACCGTCGATGTAGGTCCGTCTCCTAACAAACTGCACTGGTGACCCACTGACAGGAAGCTAGTATTTCAAGGTCAATTAGCCACCTACCTGTGGAGTGTCTATATACACATGTAGGTAATGTAGCTGTGGGCCATCACCGGGTGTCAGGTTACGGGAAACTCTTGGTCTTTCCCCTCCAACCAGCACTGAGTCGGGCAAAGGATGCACGGCAATTTAATTTGTGAGGTGTATGCTTTATGAGCGGATGATCATCAAAGCCGCTGGGGATGTTCACTAATGATATATTACACTTCTGTCACCAGAAGCCAAATAGTAAAATCCTGTTTACTATCACTCACAGTGTTGTTTCCTGCTTGATGTCTTAAATTAAACAGTCTGGGTCAATGCTTTTTAAGTTAGAAATAGATGATATATAATTTACATTAATTAGTTATCTAATTTTATAAAACTTTGAAATTAGTTTGTATGTTATACATTGTCTAGAGCAACCAGTTTACTACATTTTAAATCTGAACTTCCTTGTCATTTTTAATATTGCAGTATGCATTACAAAACCCAGTTTGTATTATTTTAAACATTTCAGCATTCAGACTAATTCTGGATAATAATATCTCCCAAAATAATATATTTATTTTACATGTAGTACCAATAATGGTAACTGTTTCACATTTCAGAATGGAACTGTTGAGTGTAGAAAAATAGACTGTCCGCCAGCGGACTGCACAAACCCAGTGTACCGGGATGAGGAATGCTGTCCTGTGTGCTTAAGTAAGTACATCTTACACACACTAAAGGAGTGCGGACATCATTTTACAGACATTTTATTTTAATTAATAGTTATACTGGCATGGAAGTTTTTTTTAATCCCTAGTGGCTCACTGATAGGGATCATTCTCATTCATACTGACTGCGTGTTGGGTGGGCGCTTTCACCAGTGCGTCATCTTAGTCATCTTCCGGCCCAGTACGTTCGATTCTGTGAGAAGTGACAAGTCTACAGTTCTGCAGCATTTGGGTGTAACAGTTTCTGACTGTTATTCTCACAATAGTGATCATCTTTGACTGTTCTGTATTATGTTGTGGATCATTTATAAGTTTCTCTGGTTATTTTCCACATTTTCTTTTGATAAACAGATTACTCAGTAATTGTTAGAAATATCTGTATTGTTTGGAAATTTCAATAGTTATTTCTTTTGCTTCTGATAAACAAGTTACTGAGAAATGGCTAGAAATATCTCTATTATTTGGAATTTTCCTTAGTTATTTCTTTTGATTTTCAAAAACAAATTACCCAGAAATTACTTGAGATATCTGTATTATTTGGAATTTTCTTTAGTTATTGGAAACATCTGTCATTTGTGCAGACATCAACTTGTTATGTTTGGACATCTCTTTCCCATGGGCATATCAGTGTGTGTGGCAAATTGGCTGGTGAAATCACTTGATGTTTTCCCAGTGTTTGCAAACTCTTGTAGCCAGTGGTGAATAGACGGTGCCCAGTGTCTCCAGGGACTGGCAACTTGTTATAAATCGACACATGGACTGACTTGCTACAATAATGGGGCAGTTGTAGGCGGTTCCAGAAGTTTGTTTGAGATTTGGCAGGATTTTATAGTTTGTGTAGCTTTCACAAATCAGTTGAGAAATAATGTTTGTTGTTTTTAGTTAATGCACGCAAAAAACTAAATCAATCCAAACATTTTTTTTCTTTCTGAGAAACATACATTAGGCTTTTCGGTAACTTCTCCTAATTCTTTATTTTGAAAGCAGTGAATCGCTTGTTGAATTGATAGACCAGATATATTGGCTATTTTGAATTGTCTAGACAAAATTTAGTGATTGATATAGCAAGAAGTATGAATTTATGTATGGTAATGTTTATTAAGTAATTAAATGCTCAACATCACTTTGCTAAAGCTACTGAACTTTATTACATTAATACTGCAGATTTGTATGAAAAGGTTATAGATTCTTGCATTGATTTATTGAAAAATATTGGGTTATAAACTTATATTTAATTAAAGTATTCTAAAAATAATTTACCCATTACTTTTTAATAAAATATCTTACACATGACCAATCTCAGAATGTCTTAAAACTATAATGAGTGCTGTATTTCTCGGCATAGTTATTGATTTATAGTTTGGTCTTACCTTCTACCAAATGAAAATAGCTGACTTTGCTGTCATATAAATAACGGGAAGCACATTAAGGATATTGCACATAAAATTCCTTTTATTGAAAGCAAATATGCTCATAAAGGATACAGCTATAATCTGTTTATTGATTTCTGGACATCTTTGTGTTGCAAAACATAATAAATAATGCTTGAGTTAATGGTGTAATCATGAATAACGATCAAAATAGACTTATTGGATAAGAGTGTCTGTTAAAAGCAAAGCAGGTTTGATCGTATGTTTATGTCACAGATTCAGCTGTAGCCTACTGTGTAAGCATCAGTCTGTGGTGTAGTCAGATTGGGGTCAACTCCTTCTCGTAATCAACTTTAAATTTGTTTTTTATTACAGAATTTGTGATGTCAATATAATCAGTAATGAAAATGTATTGAGTGCAGCATTAAATAAATACATCTTCATGTCAGCTGATTTACACTGATGTATTTTTGGAGACAATAGGTTATTTCTAATTTCGGCCAGTGTTTCACAGCTGATGTGATAAAGTCCATATAGACATGCTATAGTGTCACTGGAATGGTGTGTGTAATCTGAAAGAGCAGTTTATAAAGTGAACAAAAACCTTTCCTTAGTCATTTTGTGTTGATTCAGTGAAAATCATCAATAGGATTATATTTTAATATATTTAAATGGTTCCAGGACTGTCACTTACCCAGTTGAAATTTGTTTCACACACACACACACACACACACACACACACACACACACACACACACACACACACACACACACACACACA
>JAUTBW010096267.1:0-24214 GCA_032361425.1 Peltospira smaragdina | reverse complement strand
AGAAAGAGAGAGAGGGGAGAGAGAGAGAGAGAAGTGTTTTAACGATACACTCAACATATTTTATTTACAATTATATGACATCTGACACGATTGTGATAGTGATAAAAGAAACCTGCTTCTGTTGTTGATTAGTGGCAAGGGAACTTTTATATGCACTATCCCACAGACAGACTAACATATACCATGACCTTTGTTACCCTGTTTTTGCAGCAATGGCTGCAATAAGAAATAGCCCAGTGGGTCTGGAAATAGCCCAGTGGGTCTGGAAATAGCCCAGTGAGTCTGGAAATAGCCTAATGGGTCTGGAAATAGCCCAGTGGGTCTGGAAATAGCCCAGTGGGTCTGGAAATAGACTAGTGGGTCTGGAAATAGCCCAGTGGGTCTGGAAATAGCCCAGTGGGTCTGGAAATAGCCCAGTGGGTCTGGAAATAGTCCAGTGGGTCTGTTAGGTGGGATTAATCTGATGACCAATTGCACCATGAGTGAAACTGCCTCTGAGCTACGTCTCACTACAAACATGACTGGATATCCTACCACTGACCTACATTTACATGATAAATCTATTTACACTGATGTGATAAAACCATTTGATCCATAATGTAAAGGCTTAAATCTTCACTTTGACTAATTTTATTTATTTCAAATATGTCACAGTTGAAATATAATAGATAAATATGCATGAAAACATTCCTTATGTTTATAATTTATAATTATTATAATTTAATTTGAATATTTTCAGACAAGTATTTGAAAATAAATGAAACTCAGTATTTACAAACATGATTGGATGTTTACCACTGAGCTATGTCCCGTTCTGTATGTCGTGTGAAAATGTGTAATTATTATAATTTAATTTGAATATTTTCAGACAAGTATTTGAAAATATATGAAACTCGGAATTTACAAACATGATTGGATGTTTTTCCACTGAGCAATGCTCTACTCCTTTTGTCCTATGATAATTTACAATAATTAAAAAATGTTAATATGGATATTTTTAGATGAGTATATGAAAATGAATGACACTCAACAGCATGACAGCAAAGACATGTCCATGGCTGGACTCAAGTACAGCTCAGCCCAGCTGAAAAAGGTAAAACTAATCCATAACATGCATAGCAGCCTTCAGGTTAAAGGCATAATGCCACAGAATTAGAGGTCTTTATTTCTCTAAATACTTATTATAAATGAAAAGTATAATTATTTCAGATTACATATCTCATTTTTGTATCTCCGAAAATGTTTGAATAAAGCAACAGTGAAAGGAATTCCCTACTGACCATCAGGGTTGTTTCATTTTTGAATGTTGGAACTCTTTCGAGGTAAAAGGAAAAAATATTACATTGAAACCATTCATATTTATTTGGAATTGATCAACATAAATGGTGACTGTATATTTAGACAGCAGATGTTTGTCATGACTCAAAAATAATATGTCAAAACTCAGAAATCCAAACGCCTGTTTTTTCCAATTTTCTTCACGTAGAAAATAATTCAGAAGATTTCTAAATATGTCATTAATATGCCATATTTGGCGATTATGTAAATGGTTATTAAAGGTAAATGTAAAGACAAATATAAATGTGTATATTTTGAATTAATACTTTGTTTGGCCATTAAGTAGGTCAACACAGTGTGGCATTATGCGTTTAACATTTACATTAACAGATTCATTCAGTTAGATGATAAATCCATTTACACTGATGTGATAAAACCATTTGATCCATAATGTAAAGGCTTAAATCTTCACTGTCTGTATAATTTGACTAATTTTATTTATTTCAAATATGTCACAGTTTAAATATAATAGATAAATATGCATGAAAACATTCTTAATTTGTTGAAAGTTGTTTTGTGTTTATTTTAGAATTTAATTAGAATTTTCTATTCAAACTTTTAACAAACATAACTATTATTGTATTAACCAGTTGTTATTATTATCTTAAAAATAATTATTATTTACTCACGCTTTAAAAGCCACAGAAAGGAGCAACTTTTAAAGTAAGCTATCAAACAAAAAGTTATTTTCCATTCAGTATTCACATGTTTGAGTGATGATTGAGTTAATTTATCTTTCATTGATTTCTGATTTCTTCATAAGTTATTTGTTTTCACTGCAAGTTATAAAACATGTTGTTTGTGTGTGTGATTATTTTTTGTTTAAAATTCTTTCACAAAATATTCACAATTATTTCAATTTGTACAAGCATGCAAACAGTTTACATGAGCATATTTTATTAATTATACAGAGAATTCATCACAAGTCATTATGTTTTAAATATGAATAATATCAACCAAGTGTTAGTCAATCAGTATTTGATACGGTTCTGCCAAGATTAATGACACAATGTTAATATTTTTCATATTACAAAATAAAAGTAATGCATTCTATTTATCCAATATTTCTCTTGAAATAACTTTTTTAATTGATAAAATTGATAAAACAACATTAAAACATTAACTAAATGCATTAATCACATTGATATGCTTCATTGAACTTCACAGTCTATCAACTGAATTGGTAACTTACTCCTCTCCAATGAAGGAAGGAAGGAAGGAAATGTTTATTTAACGATGCACTCAACACATTGGTGTATGATTATATGGCGTCAGACATGGTTAAGGACCATGTAGATAGTTAGAGAGGAAACCCACTGCTGCCACTTCATGGGCTACTCTTTCCAATTAGCAGCAAGGGATCTTTTAAATGCACTATCCCATAGACAGGATAGCACATACCACAGCCTTTGATATACCAGTTGTGGGGCACTGGCTGGAATGGAACATAGCCCAACGAGTCCACCATGTAGGATCGATCCGACGACCCACCGCACCATGAGCGACCATGGTTACCACTGAGCTATGTCCCACTCCGGATGATTATATTGGTGTCAAAAGCATTTTAATCAGAAAAATCCCTAGTGGTTGACAGATCAATCTTAGTTGCATGTTAGACGTGTGTTTGCCACTAGGCTATTGAGGGACCTGGGTTAATAGAACGAGACAATGACATGATCAGACACACTCTTTATTTGGAACAAAGCAATTGTTACAGACAAAGTACATATGGCTGTAAACTTAGCTCTTGATTATAACAGGATTAATACTGCAGATGGAAACATTGTGGCCACAGAGGAGTGACGTGCTGGCACATATCTTGCATGTATTCAACAACTCTATGGTTGATTGTTTCGCAGAGGCCTTATTCACAAGACAGTGGAATTTAAGTTTTGCAAATAAACATAAATCTATGATCACTGTTAAGGAGTAGCATCTCGGACATCATGATCATGTGGTAGATGGGTACACATTTTTGAAGCTATCTTAGTGCTATGACATTGTAAAATTGTCATAAATGATGACATTACACACTGAATCAAGCTGTGATGTCATTAGTTACGATATTGAATGTTTTTGTAGGTCTAAAACAAATATTTCTAATTACATCCACAGTCACACTGTATTTCTAAATACATCCTTAAAATATGAGTAACTGCTTTTAATGGCAGGGGAAAAAAAAAATATATATATAAAAATATACAGATATCAGGATTCTGATTTTTAATCAGCTGATATGCCACTTTGTCCATGAAGTCTGAGATGCAATTCACAACCAGTGATCAGATGTAGATTTACATTTATGTACAAAACTTAACTTACACTCCTTTTTGAATAAATTCCCTAGATCTTCAACACCACTTGCATGTCTGTCACTGCGGGTTGCATCTTAGTATCAAATATAGCCCCGGTAATTTAAAACATCTGGAACACCTATGTCAAACATAGACCGAATTTACTGATTTAAAACAGCAATGTTATAAGATGTGCATAAATGGGCACATATTTAGGTGTGTTTCGCTGATTGACCTGATATACGTGTCCATTTATAATGTTTTTTAAAGTGTTGCTAATCAAAGTCAATAAATATGGTACATAAGTACTATGAATGTTTAGAGTTATCGGGTCCCGATAACAAGCTTTTAATTCGAAATATTTCTCCAGATGATTTATTTTCATGATTTATTTTCCAAAACAGAATTTTAAAAAGTTAAACTTGTGTCATTGTTTTTAAATTTAGTTTTTGTTGAATTGTTTTAATGAAAAAGGTGGAAGAAAAAATACTGTCATACAAACTTTTAATGAATTTGAAATCTAAGAATTTTTCCCTCGATCATATAAATCATTTATTCAAGGTTTATTTAAATACTAAACAAAAGAAAATCATGCAGTATTCTTAAAATTCTGTCAAAAATTTAGTAAACTTCAATCCCTATCAATTTTAATTTCTACAAAGAAACCTTAGTTCTAAAACATAGAATGAAATTTAATAATTGGCTACAAAATAAATATATTATTTCATTTGAAAATTATTATAGTTTAATTATAGATGTTATTTTCTCCATTTCTTCTAAATATCTGCACATCCACTCTTCACCAACATACCTGTGGTTTTGCATATATACAAACATTTTCCAAGAACATTTTTCAAATTCTCATAGTCTTTGCTGTTACATGAAATGGCCATTTATATTGTACTCACATAATATCTACTTTTAAATAATCCAACATTGTTATTTAATCTTAGATGTATGCATACATTTTCTGAATTCTCCATTTCGCTGTTTGATATCACTCATGTTGTATGTTCACAAAAACGTTTACTAATATAGAACCTAATTTTAAGTCTGATGCAATTATTACAGGTGATAGTGGCACCAAATGACTGGATGTTTTTGAACAAAGGGAGAAATGGCTATGTACAGTGTTACATTGGGAAATGACGAAAAAGGAATATACATGCCAAATGATGTTTACACTGCCAGCATGTCGTGTTTTTACTCATGTCGGACGGAAGATCTTAATGCCAGATTGACATCGGCCCAGCTAAAATACAACAGTGCCACTTGCATGTACTTCTACAAACTACAGACAAAAACGTCATTCAATAGAATAAATTGCATAAAATTTGTAATAAATTATTAACACAAGCAGTCCTAGGTTGTACAAACACAAAACACATGTATTTCACACACATACATACAAGTTTAACAAATTACATCAATAAATAATGGGTAACAAGACATCCAATGACAACATACAGAAACCTATTCTTCAAATGACTAAACAAAAGGCTTCATTTTATGTTCACTGATAATAACAAAAGTACTGCAATTTGTGAAAAGAATTGTACAATTAATGTAAACAATTGACAATTTGTTATGGTGGTTCTTTCCTAGTAATGAATAATGTCAATTATGATGTATATCAATTAGTATTTCATTTGTAATTTCTTTTTCAGTCATGACTTGAGTTATATTTTACATTTTATATGAAATTCTAGAATCTTATAATTTGTTTGAATATACCATTAACATTAAAACCAAAAACTGATGATGTCAATATTTATCCAAATAATTACTGTTATATATAAACATCTATATGCTTATTTTTATGCATTTGGTTTACAATAGAGCACATAATAAATTATAAATGCATAAATTTAACATTTTATGTTTAGTTCACAATAATGCAAATTATTTCGCTGATGAACAAACAATTTTTATTATGTTAATTATTTACAGGGAAAGAACCATCAGTTAATAAAATTGAAAACTTCATTGTTACAAGTGTTGCATTCATGAAATATATGAATCTAACCGCTTACTCTAAATCAACATTAATGTAAATGAACAATGACAAATCTGACTTAAACATGTAAACAATATAGTTAAAAAATAAAACCAATATTGATTTTCACTTCAAACGTACACTGTTCATATTTTTCTTAGACAAAGGATAACATACAGTGTAAAAATAGACAACCCCTACCCTCACCCAACAATCTGATCATCCATATAAAGATAACAACAACTACCCTAAGTATATAACATTTTAATTAAGTCAGATGTTTCAACCATAAATACCCACTAACACTCGATTTGTTTTTCAGTTATACTTGATCAACATACAGTGGAGAATTTAGGCCAATTTTACAAATTAAATAGCATTTTAAATTACCAGTATTATTATTGGATGTTGGTGGCCTTCTGCATAATATTATTAGGGCCACCACTAAATTATTTTCTGTATACCCCACTGATACATAATAGTAATAAAAATTTATGACTTCTGCAAAAGTGGAAGTGGAAGTTAAAATTATTTATTTATTTATTTATAAAAACCATTTTGATTTTCCTATAGCAGTTCCATGAATTCTATCAATAATTTTATAATGGTTATTAAAATTATCTTGAATTATACAAGTTGTTGCAAATGGATATATTCTCTAATGCAGTTTTATTATAATGCTACTAGTAAATTAACTGAAAACCTGAGTAATTTTTAAAAGTCACCAAATTCAATGGCTAATTTTAAACACTAAATACTTAAAAGAAAATACCTGGTTATTTATATATTATTCTCTTCAAATTCTCATAGTAATTTGTTTTCAGAATATTTTAAGAAATTATCTGTCATATAATTTTAGTAGGACAAATACAAATTTGAAGAATTTATTAAACAAATAATAATCCTACTTTTAACTGTCAACATATTTGTCTTAACAGACATGTTAGTTTCAACAGGCTAAGAGTGTTTGTTGTTTATCCCCATGGCATACCACCTTAACAATTCAACATCATGAAAATAAAGCTAATGATAAATTTGAAAATATATCTTTAAAAATACAGACAACAACTTAAGAAATTTGGTATGTAACTAGACACAATTTAAAAAATAATTCCAAAGATAATTTAAATAGACTTACATATCTGAATAGCTGTTTTAACAATACAGATGAAAACAAACATATTTCAATGAAATACATACATTTTGAAATACAATACAGTAAATGGACACAATACTTATAAAGCTAACAAATTAACACAAAGCAAAATAAACATAACCAATAATCAATAAAAACCAAACTAATGATTATAAAATATGGGTAACAGAGTATATAAATACATTTCTTAAATACACAAAAATACAGGAAAAAGTGTGGACATGACTATACATTCCGAAAAATATAAGTTTAACAAGAAAAGTCAACAAGAGCCACAGGCCAGGTACATTTCAAACACATTCTGCACAGAAACATAAACTGTTATTTTAAAAAAACGAAAACTAAATCTTGTTTAGCATAATAAATAAAATAACTGTGAGTGTGTGTGTGTGTGTGTGTGTGTGTGTGTGTGTGCATGTGTGTTTTTAAACAATATTCAAAGATAGTCAAAACATTTAATATATGGTTTAACTGCCTTAGTTTTTGTTAATAGCTGCAATAGACAGTTACGAAATTCTCTGAGGTTCAGTGATAAAGGTTGATTTCTACAAGACCTACATCAGAAATATGCTGATACCTCTAGGCTATGCTTAGCTTCTCTTAGACACGAGTTATATACTTTATATACTTTAACAGAAATTTCTTATAATAAATTATGTAACACGGTCATTCCCTCCTTATCCCAATTTACATTCTAGGTAAATAAAACTAAAAATTTCACTAGTGTATTTACTAGAGATGTTTTACCTGAGTAATATATTTGACAACTGATGTAAATCTGTAATGGATAAAATACTTTTAAAAGATCAAACTTAAATTCAATGAAGGAAAAAAAACAAAAGTGCCATAATCCTGGAAAGAACTAAGGTGACTGAAATTATCAGCGTAAGTCCAGAGTTATAGAACAAAGAAAAAAGGTCTTGTGCTGTTTGGAATCTAAGAATCGTGTTTGAGAGTTGTAATATTTCCTGAGTGCCTCAAAACTTGTTTCTTAAATGAATTCCACAGCTAGGTTTAAATGTTTCTAAATAACTGGCTTGTGGCTCCAATCTCATGATGGAAGTTCGACAAAAAGATGTACAGAACTTCATACATATTCAAAGATAATACATATAAATATTCATTTATTCATACTGCAATTATACATTTCAATATCTACTACAAAAAAGAGTAGCATAAACAATGTGCACAAAATATGGCAGTTCTTTTTTTTTTTCCCAAAAATTAATATTTTTTTATTATTTTTTTTTTCCATTATTTTATAACTTTTTAATGATAAATATAAGAATAACAAGACTTCCAGTTTCTGTTTTTTTTTTCTTCTTTTTTTTTTCCTACAAATATAATGACTGAGGGTTGAACACATGCAGGCTGACTATTGCGGGAGATGGTAGTCAAACATTTCCCGTTGCCAGACCATTCATGATTCTCTGCCACAGCTCCTTGCGACACGACTTGGACCGACGCAGACTCTGTAGGAGTTCGTTGAACTGGACGACACCGCCTGGTGCCATGTAGAAAGCATTGCGTGCACTGCACACGATGCTGACAAAGTCGTCGTAGTCTGTGTGGGTGATGTGGTGAATCCTCTGGTGGGCACACTGTATGAACCTGTAACATAGCAGGGTTAAAAGATGGCTTGGATTAATAATTATTATTTTAAAAATATATATAATCTTAATGTAGCCGAAATCTAAGGGCTACAAAAAATTGACAAAATTAAAAAAATTCACTAATTTTACCTTGAAATGACCTTTTGACGTTGAAGATGACTCAATGTTATCCAAAACCCTTTTTTTTTAAAACCTGAGATCATGTCTCTAGCTCTTTTAGAAGTTATTTTAGCCCAGGTCTCAAGTTACAAATTCAGATACCTTTGATACACCAATTGCAGAGCACTGACTGGAATAAGACTTTTTAGGTAAACATGTAACTTACATCTGCAGACACTTCTGGAACAGGGAGTTAAGGAGTGTTGATCTCAGCTGGTTGGGCACGTGGGCTGGGTTGTTGCGTGCGAGGAAACGAGCTGCCTCCAGGGCCAGGTCATACAGGATGAATGGGCTGACCACGGCGTTCACCGCACTCGCACAGAACTGCTGCAGGTAGGTCGTGCCTGGAAATAACAGACAAGGATCAGGATTCGGGTGTTATAATATCCATTTTATCAACTATAAATGAACATAGTAATTAATGGTTATTGAAACATAATGAATAATATAGCAATTAAAAACTACTTTAAATTGAAACTGCATAAGACACTGAAAATTTACTGAGCAGAAAAAGACAAGAAAAAAAAAATACTGAAATAATATAATTTTCAACAAAACAATTACATAACTTTGATTACCAAACACCTAACCAACTACAGTTCACCACTTTTTTACTGAATGTAGTTATCCTTCTGCAACAAGGAAAAATAAACTCATCTTTTTAAAAGGATATTTGTTATAAGAAATATGCTTTATAAAAAATTAAATACAACAATAAATTGTGATAATTATATATTTATGCTATATGCTGCTTTTATAAATTATAATTAAACTTGTTTTAAAAATTATTTCACACTGTCTGACACCAATATCCAATCTGTTTTATGCTGGGGTGTCTTGAAACATTCATTCATTTACTTCTAACCCAACTAACTACACATACCCAATTTAATGGAAATCCCCAGTAACCACTTCAAATCTTCTCCATAGGGAGGATTCCTTGCATATTTTGTCTGCGGCCGGTCATCATGCACCCTACGTGCCAGAGTTTCCATGGCAGCCATGCCCACCCTAAACGCTGCCATCAGGTAGTTGAGCTGCTCCTGATTGTGTGCAGCTGGCTGAAGCTGTGGGGGCTGTGCACATACTGCTTGAATCTGCCCTGATGTTGTCGAAGTTGTTGTTGTGGTCGATGGCTCCATCTGCTGTATGGTGTAACACGGGTTGGACGTTGATGTTGTGATGTTCTGAACTGTAGCCACCTGACAGGTGGGGCCTGGGTTTACATGTACCGCCGGGGCGAGCTGACCCACGTGTGTTGCGGAAGTGTGGTAGACGTGGGTGTGGTTCGCCAGGCCCTGGATGCTGGCAAACTGGGCCTGGGTCTGGTAGTAGGGCATCACGTAGGCCGCATGTAGCCCGTGTGTGTGCAGCGGCATGTGGTGCTGGGAGTAGTGGTGAGTGAACGTAGCGGCAGGCACTTGCTGGACATAATTGTAGTGCTGTAGGTACGCCGAATGAGGTAGCTGAGCATGGTGGTGGGGGGCCGTCTGGGGGATGGGGCATGGCAGGATCATAGCCTGCGGGGGCGGGGGAGCCAGCTGTCCGTTGCTGTGAGAGATCAGTTGCTGACTGGCAGACACTGTGACTTGATTGGGAGGGGGGGTGTCGGCAAATGACAGCACTGCATGTCCAGAAGGGCTGGTCCGTTCGTTCTGGATAGACAGAGGGGGTGCTGCTACAATGTGCACCTGGTTGTCGATGTCAGGGTAATTCTGGCCACGGGATGATGCGTTGCAGTTGTCAGGAATATCCGTCACATTCTGAGCAGCCTCTTCCGACAGCGCATACCAGTGCTTGGACACATCAAACAGGACTTCAGGGAATACCCCACCCCCTTCTGCGGCAGTCTCGACGGCCAGGCAGGCTTTCTCCAGCATTTCGCGACTCTGCTCCTTGCATTGGTACAGAGCCCTCTGCACCTCTGTGGGATTCAGAGCGTGGGCATGTGGTAGGCAAGACAATGCCAGTTCGGCAGCTGAATGGATCAGGTTGGGGTCACGACCCCGAGACGCTCGGTCAGCCAGGGAGGCAATTTCTGGGGGAGTCAGGTGACCTTCCCAAGTGTCAATCAGAATCTTTATGGCAGCACTACCAATCTCCAAAGCTTGGTCTGCAAGTGATAGAAACAATATTTTTTTTAGAATAATATATAGCAAAGCATTTGCTTCAATTTAACCAATATTAAAAAAAAAAAAAATTATTACAATATTTAACTCTTTCAAAAAGAAAATCTGATTTAAAGGATAATTTAGTGATATTCAGATTATTGCCAAATGTTTTGTAACTATTAATGACATATCAAATCATTTATTCTTTCGTATTTAACAATAATCAGTAACATTTGTATTTCAGTGATCTAAAACAAGTGCACTTGCAGAATTAACAACATATACAGTATTAACATTACACACACACACACACACACACACACACACACACACACACACTACACCCATATCTACACAACAACACCTACTTTCTATCCAAGACACGTGTGATGAGTATGTTCTCGACAGCCAGTTGGGCGACACACAGTTTCCGAGCCCGAGCGCGTACAGTCCGATCTGGAAGGCACAGAGCTGGAGGTTGCGGTGGGCCCCGGTGTGGTTGGTTGTGTTGGAGGGCTGGGTGAACAGTGAGCTTGATGTATTGCCCCCACTCTTCTGCAGGACGCTCTTAGCCAGCTCAAACATGAAGTGGTATGACGCCTCACTCGGCTGATTCGGGATTGTTGGCATTGTGCGGTTCTTGCCCTTGTATCTGAAACATGAGGTTTATTTCAGCATCTTGATCCACATAAAGGTCACATTTCATCAACATAAATATAAAACAGTTCTTGAATTATTATCTGAAATACAAGCTTTGTTTCAGCATCCTGATCCATATGAAGATTACTTATTGTCAACATGAATACAAAATATAAAACATTTCTTGAATTATTATCTGATTAATGAACCTCTGTATCTGAAACATAAAGTTTATTTCAGCATTTTGAAATTATCTTCTATTTATATAAATTTTAAAAACCACAAAGCAACACTTTTCTATTAAATATTAATCAGCACTAACATTGTAGCTCCATGACAGACATGACAGTACACACCACAGATACTGATGTAAATTTCGGGAGGAATTGCTCTTGATGGTATTAGTTACGTTTCACATGGAAGCAACACTTATTATGAAAATTAAAAGAGCTGTTTTAGTGCATATCTTCATTTCTAATAACAGTTAATGTTAATTCATTTTATTTTCATTTTTTATTATGAGCGAATTGATTTTCATTATTCACAGAACATTTTGTTATTTTTGAATTTTAAAATGCCCCAAACCTACAAAAATCAAATACTACTGCAACATCACCAAACTTGATAATTGAGTAAAAACAGACCACCTTAAGTAACATTCTAACAGTTTTGAGTATAAAAGAACATATTTACAGTAATGAAATTTGAGCTGACAATGACCTCATTCCTTTAATGTTAGGAGTGGAACTTCGAGAATCCATGATCACTTGAGATGGCAGCATTCTGTTGATGTAGGGACTTGGTGGACTGTGAAAAAAAGAAACAAAAAGAAGCATATTATATGAATACAAAATAAGGTAAACATAAAAAGAACTCATGTAAAATTTTAAGATGTATTCTATATAATAAAAATAAATATGACCACACTAATTAACCTGAAATTTAAATCCACTTTCCACACTTCAAATGTTTTTAAAATATAACGTTTTATTATTTTTATTAATACCTATCCTGACTTTTTATCTTGGAGTTTCTCACCCTTTCTACCTAGTCAGGGATCTACACAAAATAATGGAAAATATTAGTTTTTTGTTTTTGATTTCAATTATGCTTTTTTGGAAACCATTAAATGAAAAGAAAAGAAATATCCAGTATATACATGTTTTGTTAAATATCTTATGTATATCAATTAAAAAGAACGAAATGGCAAACCTTTCATTCTCTCTATGTACGAGTCTAGCTGCTTTGTCCCCTGAACTGCTGGACCCGATCGAGTCACTGCTTTCAGCACTGCTTCCACAGTCACTGCCTGGTCCCTGGTGCTTGTTGAAGTTACGACGCACCATCGTCGGAGAATTGTCGCTCGATGTTGTTTCAGGAGCACTGCTGTCAATGCTGGCCATGCCTGAGTAAAAAAAACAACAACATAACATTTTGATAATATTTTTTATTTAATGACATCCTTAACTTTTTTTTTTTTTATTAATGGTTATTTTGGCCCAGGAAAACATTTTAATTAAAAATATTCCTAATGCATGTCAGACTGAATGCATGTCAGGCAGGTGCAGTTACCATTAAGTTGAGACGCCTGTATAATACACACCTTCCTTGTAGTGGTTTAAGCCATCAGTTTCAAAGGCTCGTTGATGCTGGGTTCGTATATCAGAGTGTGTTTTTAAGGACTCGTGGATACTTGTTCATCCTCACTAACCTATAACAGTGTTGATACTGACTGACCTCAACAGAGGGGCTCAGGTTCATAAAGTGTGTGCATAGGATGGGAATATGCTGTAACAGCTTGTTCTGAATAAGATATAAATCAAGCTGACCGGAACTACGTACCCTGTGAGGGTTTCTTCTTCATGCCCAGACACCTGATCTTGGCCTCCAGAGCCTTGATGTCATCTCCTTCCTCCTCCAGAGCCGAGCTGTCTGTGTCTTTACCACTGCAACAACAACACAGTAATTTAGTTAAACAGTGTTGAAGCTGGACCAGAAAAATCATTAGCAATTTGACTTATTTTGTCAATAATTCTGCAGCCAAATTCCTTTTCAGTTAGCCAAATTTAATGAACAAAATAGAACATTGATTTTCACGAGGAGTGATGTGTTAGTTAAATAAATTGTTTTATGCAGTATATTTACTGTATAATTATATGCTTTATAATTTTCAAACCATTTGTAAAAATTTTAATTCTGTTTGCTGATAACAGCCAACTTATTTTAACTGACAATATAACTAAGAGTTTAAACTCTTCTGCTGTTCTCTCTCAACGAACAGTGTTTATGAGCATACACATTAAAAAAAAAAATCATACCAACTGAAATAAAAAGGAAGAAAAGAAAAAAAGGAAAAGAAAAAAAAGAAAAGGAAAAACTACTGCAAATGATAAGCATATTAAAAAAAAAACCCCACTTTTAACAACATGATATTTACAAAATAATTATTATAGGATCTAGATTTATTCATCATACCTGTTAATATTGTATCTCAAGACATAGGTAGTTTTTGGTCTGGCTCCCCCATTGACTGTACTGTTAGAATGAGAACTTGTAGTTGTCGGAGTTCCATCAGCACTCGATGTTGGGTTGTTGAAGTGGCTGTGAGACGGATTCCCCCCTGCTTCTGCCGCTGCTTTCCCAGTGGCAGCAGTGGGGGCCCTGTCAGGCAGGAACAGTTTGTCCATGTCACAGGTCTTGGTGGACTTGCCAGGTGCAGCGTCTGCTGAGTGACTAGTGGTGGTGGTGGCAGTGGAGGAGGAGGACTGTTGACTAGATGATGACTTGCTGGCAGAGAGGACAGCCACCAGGCTTGGAGACTTGAACTGGTGAACCTCTTTGTCCAGAAGCTTGTCCATGATCTGGTAACATTGAGGTTTATAATACAACAGTATATTATGTTCATGAATGACTGACTGAATGTGTTTCTAACAACACTCCAGTTTATGTTCATAATGTCACAGATGTTTGAACTCATGGTAATTATTCTCATTAAAAACTCTAAGTGCAAGTAAATTTATAGGAAAACTTTGTTGTAAACAGACAAATAAGATTTTCATCCCAAAAAATAAAATGAATTGTGGATGAAAAAAAATAATAATATATCAGACAGTTACCCTATCAGACTCAGACACATCTAAATGATAAAGATTACACATCAAAACCAGGTGTTTTATATTTTGTCACCTTAGAATGAAAAGGTCATAAGTGACTTTTTCAGGTGTCTGAGAAAACCAGAAAAATATCTGTCATCCCTTTTGAAAAATCACGAGAGGGTTTACAATGTGTGATACAGATTATCTATAATTTATATTGTAAACTCTCAACAGAATTTTCAAAACGAATAACAGATATTTTTCTAGTTTTCTCAAACACCTGAAAAAGTCACTTACGACCTTTTCATTCTAAGGTGACGATTTGTTCTAAATAATAGTGTCAAAAGGTCCATAGATATGAAAATTCACTGGACTTGCTTAAAATTCACTGTAGTTAAAAAAGTATTTAGTGGCCTGAACCTAAAAGATCACTGACAATGGACATCTTGCAACTGTGTTCTAAAATCCCTGTCCATAATAAAGATTATTCATCAAAGCATTTCAGTGGTTACCTTGGCTAGCTTGATCTGGTCATCTTTGTAGTGAACCAGCATGGCCAGGACGAGTTCTCCTCTCTGTCTTCTGGTGCTCTCACACAACAATGGGTGTTCAGCCTCACTCACATTGGCCTTCAAACCTGTAGTATAATGACATTGAAACTGTATTATTTATTTATTTATTTTTATTATTATTAATTATTTATCTATTTATTATTATTTTTGTTTATTTATTTATTTAATGTATTTTTTATTTACTTATTTATTTATTTATTTAATAATATACTCAACACATTTTATTAACCCTTTGAACCTGAGTGGTGGGAAAACTGGCCACGTCAACCTCCAAATACCCCAGCACCCGGAAAACCGTCCGCCACATGTATTTGTTTATAAACAGTATCGCTAGGCAACTTCCTGACCAATCAACGGCTTTGTTTTATCTAATATTCAACCCACACTTCCTTCCGTGTTTTCAAGAAAATTTCCCTGTTTGACACGTATGAAACTAGCAAAAACATATTGCAAAAAAATCGTTCTCTGTTAAACAAGTTTTAGTGGAAATACTATGTTCTGATGATGAAGAACTAGGCAAAACAACATACAGTAACGAAAGTGACTTTGAATCTGAAAGTGATTTATAAAGTGATAATGATATTGATAGCACTGAAAATTATGACCATGTGCAGTCATCTTGTGACAGGGTTGTTGTTGGAGGGGGCGAAAGGGGGCGTGGCTCCAGTGATAAGTCTAGCGAAAACAAAAGTGCTTTTCAGTGACACTCAGAACAGGTTTCATTGGCACCACAAGATATAATATTGGAGATAAATAACAAGAAAGTCCATATTTATTTCAAATAACCTTTATTTTTATAAATTGGGACACAAAAAAATATATAATGGCTGAAAAACAAAAAAATATACTTTTCTGGATTTTCGGCTCTAGAGCTCAGGGTGGCTGGGCCGAACACGCAAGGAGGTCAGGGTTCAAAGGGTTAATGGATATATTAGCATCAGAAATGTTTTTAATAAGAAAATTGTCTAAATACACTAAGTAGACCATAATTATAACATAGATCTTACCAATAGCTGTTACTGCAGCTTCAAACCCTAATTTCTCATCTGATGAAACAACCTCTGAAAAAGACAAATAAGCTACTTTACATTTAAGAAAAACATAAAATAAGTACCAAGTAATAATATGTCACTGCGTTTAATTTGCAGTAATAATAATAAAACACATTAATGGTATTTGCTTTTCTTAAATTCAAACATATATATTGGCAGTTGCACATTTATAAATCCATCTTTGTCTTCTCTGATAGCATACTTGTCTGTAATACCATAAAGCTTCATTAATAAAGTGCTCTAACACTGCAGAGAGACACAGAAAGAGAGATAGATGTAGCCCTATCATTTAACATGCACTTTGTACATTTTATTTACAGTTATATGGTGTCAGACATATGGTTAAGGACTTTTCGAACAGGAAGAAATGAACCCTTCTGTCACCAAAGAAGCTACTCTTTTTGCTTAGCAAAACAGGATCTATAACACATACCAAAGCTTTTGTTACAGAAGTTACATAGCAAGATAAAGCTTAATGGATTTATCAGGTGGGATTGACTAGACATGGTGGGCCCACTGAGCTATTACTCATGATAGTAAATCCATGGAAGACAGAGGAGTCAGAGTTGATTGAGGCCAGATGTATTAACATTTACAAAAACAATTAGTCATATTAGTAAATGCAATATTGTGTTTCAGACTTACCGATGATGTTTTCTGGAAGACACGAGTCAGTCAAAAATGAATGAAACCAGTTGTAGTACATGTACTAGTAAACAACGGTGTAATGAACTCATTGGTAGACTATCTTGGAATCCATAGAAGATCAACTCTTCTAATGTACTATAATGCTTATAAAAACAATTACTCTGTTATGGACTCACCAGTTGAATATCCTGGAAGACAGAGTGAGTCGAAGATGAATGATGCTATGTGTAGGGGCAGGTGAGCGTCTCCGCGTGTCTGCAACTTCCCATCTCTGAGGTCCGCAGCCCGTGCTCTCAGCACAGCCAGCTCCTGTTTACGCAGAGGAATCTTCTTCAACATCTGCAGTAGCTCAGACTCCTGGTAAGCAAGCTTCACCTAAACACAGCATAGTGGATGTAAAATGTGCTTATCTGAGATCCTTACTTTTTCTTGCCCACTTACTTAGAAAATAAAACTATTTAAAACATTACAAACATAATGACATTAGTTCACCATTATAGCATATGAAGAAATCGTGTAGAACTTTGGACCAGATATGTTTTTTTAGGTACAATGCAAAAATTGGATAACCCTGTCCAGTGCCCGAAGAAAATATTCTTATAGCACACTGTAGAAGCTGAATAACACTGTAACAAATGTAACAGAAAAAAATGGAATTCACCAAATATTGGAACTGAAATTAGCCAAATCTGAAAGGTAAATGCATCTTCTCTACCATTCCAGTGGGCAAGAAAAAAGAACCTTGGGAAAGGAATGAGTTATCCATAACACCGGAAGACAATAAATGTGTTTTGTATCTACTCACCTCGAGGACCTTGCTTGATGCAGGTGGCCGTGCAAGCTCGAGGCCGAACATGCCGACCTGGAAGGCGAGGTAGTGACAGTCTATTTCCTCGTACAGCACACCTGACAGGAACGCAGCCTTCGACAATGTGGCGCTGGCCAGCAGGCTGATGTTTGTCAAGGCCTTCTTCTTCTTCGCTGAAATCATAATCAGTTCTTATGTCATTAGAAAAGGAAAGTTTATAATAGACAACCATTAAGAAACAAAAATTAAGAAGATTAACAGCTTGTGAAAATTACATTGGTGATTAATCATTGAAATTTTAAAAAGCATTCTTTACAATTAGAAATTCAATACCCTGCAGCAATTCTTCTTTGTTGAAATTACACAATATTTTCATACAGATGTCATTATGAATCTTAATAGTAAGTGAAAATTCAATTATAGGTGCTAATTAGTCAATGTAAATCTGAAAATCAATGTTTAATAGAAGTTTGATATCTGGCACTAACTGATTCAATAGATAGTGAAAAATCACCAGATACCAGCTATTAATGACATCCCTATGTAATGTTATAAATGTAAAATAATAAGGATCATGCATCTAATTTAGGTAAATAAAAGTTTTAATGACATCTTGACCAATGTTTTGGGAAATATTCTAGCACTAATTTCCAGGACCAAAGAATTAAAATAATCTAACTAGTTTACATTAAAATTAGCACTGGTAATGTGATGCTGTGATTTCTGTTATGTTATGTTATACGAATATAATGCTGTGTTCATTTGGTACTCGTGAATATCATGAAATCACGACTTTGACAACTGGAACATGACTTACACAAATTGTGAAGACTGATTCAGAATATTATACCCCTGTACACAAGTTGTGTTCATGGGATAATTCGCCAAATGAATGGTTTTCACAACTTGTGTACACAGTTTTCACAACCTCTAATGAATGCAGCATTAGGCTCACTACAGTAACTAATTTTCCCGAGACATATGTTAGAAAAAACATCTCCAAAAGGACTTTGTGGCAGATACTATTGTTCTAACAAAAGATAATCTTACATTTAGGGGTTGGAACATTGGCTGTTTCAGCTAGAAGGTCAGGCGGGTTACTCAGCATCTCCTCAGCAAGTCGCTTGGCAAGTGTACATGCATCCTTGGTGTGTCCATGTGCATGCAAGGCTTCTGCTCTTGCAAACAGCACCTGATATATTAGTTTCTTGTTAAATTGTGTGACAAGAAAAATGAATTCAATAGTAATTACAGTATAAATATATCGACATACACATTCAGAGCATATACAATGGGATTCATGAAAATGATTTTTAGGCAGCACAAATGAATTCTTGAATTTAATCTTGAATGTAATACCATAATCAACATCCTGATTCAATTACCTAACAAATCCACATCTTAAAGAGCTATTTATTAAACAGAATATCTACTGTTGCAGAACATGAATGATTTTTGGCTATATTTCAACTGTGAACATGTGTGCATATGTGCATGTGTGAATGTGTGCCTGTGTGCGTGTGTGTGTGTGTGTGTGTGTGTGTGTGTGTGTGTGTGTGTGTTTGTGAGTGTGTATGTATTATTATTTGTGACTTTTCCTGCATAAATACATGAACCTATAAGACAACTGCCAACTTACATCTTGTGAGTTGTCAAGCTTCTTAATACCAGCGAATATGTTTGGCTCTTCGTTCTTATCCTTCTTCTTCTTGTCCACCTCATTGGGCTTGCTCTTAGTGTCATAGAAGTACATCTGGTACTCATCACTTGACTGCTGTGACTCCGATGTCGACTGCTCAGCTGATTGCCCAACTGCTTCACAGTTCTGACTAGATTCCCGTGCCACTGCGTCTGCTCTCACACCAGCAGCAGCAGCGTCGTGGGGTTTGCCTTGAGTCGATGGACCACCAAAACTGAAATCCACCTGGTCCGTTTCCACCCCGTCATCAAAAACATCAGCATCTTGAGGTCTGGCTACAGCAACTGCATTTGCTGCTCCTTGGATAGCACGGGATACAGGAACATCGTAAAGATTTGCTGAGTCCGGTTCATCCAGGGAGTTTGATCTGGAGTGGAAACATTTATTTTCGTAGCTAGAATCGGAATCTCTGAATCCACGTTCAGGCTCACAGAATCCTTCCGAGCCTGAACTTATAGCGCCATCGTTTATAGCCGAGTCACGACGCATGTTGAGCGCACGCTGGTCTTGCCGATTGCGTGCACGTGCATCCTGAGATCGCTGGGAATGAGCAAGAGTTCGAGAGTTGTCTGTACTGATGAGGTCCTCTGAGCAAATTGTGACCGGCTGCACACGAGAAAACTTCTTCACCTCCCCATCTTGGCCCCGGGAACAGAAATGGTACACGTAGCGAGATCCCTCCTTATCGGAGTATGTGATCCCAGGGATCGGGTAGTCATCCCACGTCATCTGACAAGCCTCGATTGCAGGCTTGAAGCCCGCAAAGTTCTCAATGTCATTTTTCTTCAAATTGATACCTGAGTTGCTAGAAGTAGAGCCACGAGCCTTGCGGACTATCTCTATAGTTTTGGAGTGCCAGTTTTTGAATTTTCTGCATAGATCCTCTCTTTGGAAGGGCGACAGTTTGGGGTTGAGAGCCCCCAGCCTCCACAGGTTGATGATCTCCTCACACAGGCTGGACGCAGCGTGCTGGGAGGCATTGGCAGCACTGTTGCCACCACGGTTACAGTGGACTGCATTGCTGTTGTTGGAGGATGCCTTCGTCAAGAACCACCAGATCAGAATCTAATGAGAAGAAGCAAAAATGTACTTAAATATTTTTCCACTGTTAAGAAGAAAAAAGACTGAAAAGATAAACAATAACATGGCGCAACTATTCAGGAAGATTTCTACAGAACTTCATAAATGAAAGGGCAAGAGAAAAAATGTATTTCATTAACAAGCACTGGCTGGAACAATTTTATTTTTTTTAATCAGTCCACCAACTGGGATTGATCCAATGACATTCACACCATAAAAAATATACTTTACCACTGAACAACATTCTGCTCCTCATGTTATGAAATAAAATAAAGATTTTAAAACATTAAATTTTTATTAACGTTTATTTCGGCATCAAAATCAATAATGAAAAGTATGAAACTCACCTGTTCACACTGCAGAACCTCATCTGTGAGTATCTCCAGCAAAGGAACAGAGTTGCTGTCATGGCGTTTGAACATCTCCCTCACGATGGACAGCAGGTTCCACATCCCCTCGGGTTCCCGCCCCCGCAGTGGGCGCAGCAGTGTCTGCCACTCTGCTGCGGCTGGTGGAGCACTGGTTCCAAGGTGGTTCACGTCACTGGAAGGAATTCATAAATCACCATGAACCATATTTGATGAGGATGATAAGGATGATGATAATGATGATACTAGGTTATCAAAGTGCCAACCAGGGACCTTATTTACAAAATAGTGTAAATTATGATCTAAGTGTAAATGTAAATCTACATCAAATCACTGCTTTGAACTATTACTCCCAGCCTATAATTAGATGTAGATTTATGTTTATGTGTAAATCTAACTTACAATCTTCAGTCAGTCATCAGGTGTTTTATGTATCTTTGGAATCAATTTTTAATCTTTGTTCTGAGATAAATTTATCAGAAACTCATACCAAGATATCTGATAAATTTAGGAAAAACAAATGTTTAATAACACTGTAATATGATTATAGGTGAACAAAAAATTAAATTATTAATGAAGCAGTTTAAAAAAAAATAATTATCAAATGCTATTTTAAAGATTACATCAGTGTAAAACTTACCTTAGGACCATGGGTGATGGAATGCAGAACTTAACGAGAGTCTTCTTGATGTTGTCATGAAGAGTTGCCTCGTCTAAACACCAGCTAGTCTGCTCATTGGCAGGAGGGCCAGCAGTAGGGTCTGGAGGAAATTAATAAACAATACTTGTAACAGAAGACTAAAAACAAGTGAGATCGCTAGCATTTGAAATTAGATAAAAACACATAAAGTTAAAAACAATGCTATTTAAAAAGACAACAAAATGCCATAACCTTTTGACTGCAAGGTCTTCTTTAGGAAAAAGAATGTTAAATACAATTAATAACAACAAAACATAAGAGTAAAAATGCTTATTTAAATCACACCGTGAACCATTTTTTTCTTCTTGTAATTGGAAATTTTACAACAAAATGGATAGATTTAATGTTAAGTTAATAAGATTGTGTATAAAGATATTAATATTTTAAATTGTAATCTTTTTTATTTACGGACACTTACATTGGCATCAAACAAACAAAAAATGTTATAAAGAAAAGATGTTAAGTGATGCCGGAACCAGCCTCAATTTTGTAGTGGTCTAAGCTGTTAGGTGCTGGAATCATGTCCTGGTGTTAGCTTACACCCAGAACAAGTGCTTAAGGGCTCAATAGGTAGGTATAAGGCCATTGCACACTCTTCTCCCTCCTTAACGAACAGAGTTACTATCAACTACTGACCAACTATTGTGAATAGACAGCCGAGGTTCCCGAACAGATGTGCGCTATCAGAGCTTGTATATCAAACTGATCTGAACTGATAAGGATTAATCTATACTAACTGCACCTAAGCCAAATGGCTATTCTTCTCCTTTTGTATAAACAGGGCATATTATAATTTAAAATGTTTTTAATTCATATCTGAACACTGTTTAAAACTAAATTATTCTGAATGTTTGAACTATTTAAAATAAAGAGAAGATATCATAATTTTCAAATTTACTGCAACTATTTTCATTTACAGACCTGGTGCTCCATAGACTGTATTCATGGCCGTTTCCTGAGATGACAGCAGCTCATCAAGAAGCCTTTGTGCAGTGGGAAGAATCTAAATCATTGGAGAAAAGAAACAAACATTTAAAACATGATTCACTAGAAATAATATCAATTGTCTATTATGGCAATAAGATGTGCTAGGATGATAGAATTCACCTATGTTAATAAAAACGAAAGGTCTAATAGCATTCATTAAAAAAAAAAACACCTTTCATACTCATTTAAAAGAAGAAACAAATTATGTGTTCACTGAAAGCATACTTTCATACTCATTAAACAAAATAAATCTGTGTTTACTGTAAGCATAGTAAGCCAAATCACTTTCTAACCCTGATATTCGAAGTTCCATATATGAAATTTGTATAAACATTCTCTATGTATAATAAGTTATAATTATCAGAAATGTATTTTTTTCTAGGAAATTTAAAAGCCATTATATTAAATTATAATAGCCATGATTATGTAATTATGCCTTCCTTACCTGCTGTGGCAGTTCACTGATGAGATACTGGGCAAATTTCTGTAGCTGATCCCGGTGGAGTCGTGATAGAGATTCCGACACAGGAGCTCGCAGACAGACTGAACTGGCCTGTGTACAGAGGTAAATCATTAGTAAACACCACCTACTAGATGCTTATGTACATGCAGCATTTTAAGTAAGAACCATAATGTAAACAAGTTTAGAAATATGCTGTACATAATCAAGGATAATTTTCTGTATTTCTGTAAATTTTAAAATATAGTGAAATTAAAACTTAATAATTTCTACATAAACAGACCCTCAGTAAAGTAACTTGGAATCTCTACATCACATATACAATATAATGAATCTACTAATATATTTTTTCAATTACATTATAAACATTTGATAGATTTTAATACTGGCATTTGCTACGATTTGCTAGATTCACTATTTACAACAAATTTTAATGTTTATACACCTTATTTTTAACATAACAAGAAGTCAAATAAACAATCTTTGTTTTTTAAATCATAAACACTAGCTTGGTTCAGGAACCATTTACTCAAGATGTTCTTGCTCAGCTTTTAACATGTGTATGCTGGACTTTTTTGCTAACATTCATGGACACAGAACCCTTCACACATGAACTAACAGCTTTATCTATAAAACTGCTATGTGACCACAACACTAAATGTAAAAATATAGGTACAGAGATACATATTTTTTATTTAATGACACACTCAATGTATTTTTATTAATGGTTATATCAACATCAGAAACATTGTGAATAGAAAAAAACCCTAGTGGCTATCTGACAAAGATTGATCTCAGATCGACCATGTGACAGGCGGGTGCTATTAAAGAAATGCTGGCTGGCCACAACACTAACTGTAAAATACTGTTACACAGAAGACACCTGTGTAATGTACCTGGTGTATCCTGTACAGACAGAGGGCCACGACATGGGAGCACCAGGCACTGCTGTTGCAGGTGCAGGTGCATGAGGAGATGCGGCGCCGGTCAAACACCACTGCTACATTGAAGTTACCCTTGCCTTGAGCCTGGGCCAGACTCTGGGGCGGGATCACTGTTGCACTCAAGTGGAATCCTGTAAAATACAGAGAGAGAGAAATGTTATATTTGATGCAAAACAGAGAGAGAAAAAGAGAAAACATTTTATTTTATGCAAAACAGAAAGAGAGAGAAATTTATTATTTAATGATGTACTAAACACATTTTAGTACGGTTATATGGCAACAGACATGTGGTTCACGACAATTATGACAGAAAGGGAGCTTACTGTTGCCATTTAGATTATTCTTTCCGGTTAGCAACAGAAATAATTTATATGCATCATCCCACAAACAAGATAGCAATATCCTGTCCTTTGTTACACCAGTTGTTGAGCACTGGCTGGAATGAGATATAGCCCAATGGGTCCATCAGGCGGGACTGATGCAACAACCCACTGC
>JAUTBW010096156.1:0-16907 GCA_032361425.1 Peltospira smaragdina | reverse complement strand
TACAAGTAATTAAAATGACTTATTTTGAGGGTGTCCATCTTTTACAAACCAGCTATCTCTTTTAAAAAATTATTGTGCGAGTTGGCTGCTTAACTGAAATTTTAGGCCTAAACATTTTAAAATTTAATTTTGCACGGTAAGTATAAACATATAGTAGATAAACGTGTTTTACTTGCACGTTAAGAGCATGTCTTGGCTATACACCTCAGACGCCTGAGCTATCTGCCTAGAATAACAGGTTAGTGTTAGAGGTTAGTGAGAAAGAAGAGAGTGTTGTAACCAACTGAGTAATTATAAATATGCTATGCGTCAGAGTCCGTAACGAGATACGAACCCAGCACCTACCAGCTTTATTTTTTAGACCGACGGTTTAAACCACTACACATCGAGGTTGGTTTATAATAAACATATTCCAGAGACGGAGGTTTTAAAAGGGAAATATTTGCAGCTAATCACGGTAAATTAATATAACCGGAAGTAAGAAAGCGACGCCTAGGTGTTTTTCCAAATTTAAGACTTGCATTTGTAATATTTGTGTAATTGTACAATCAAAACAAAACTTATATAATATAGTAAACCTGTAAGTGTTATTTCATAACCATTAATTCTGCCTTGTAGGTCAGTGTAAGGTATTTTTTATCTGAATCATTATATATTTATCCACGTATTATTTGATCGTCCGGTCTTATGAATTACCGTAATAAACATTAAATAGTATGATAATGATCCATCAAAAAACAAATATAAAATTTTCCTTAGCACACACGTGAATATGTTGTACACGTACATGTGTATTAATTTGTGAAAACCTTCAGTATGTGACAATTGGGGGCCTTTTTCGCAAAGGAGTAAGTTTACATTTGGAAAGTACGTTAAAGACCAAATTCTTAAACAATCTGCACAGATGTGGACATTGAATATTGATGAGAATAATTCTATTAAATGAATGAAACATATCATATTCAAACTCAGGAGAATTTGTTTGAGAAAAAAAAAATATATATAATAATTATCTTTTAAAAGGTGAAATGATGCTACAGTTAGGTCAGTGATAATTGTAAATCAATGCCTCGCCATTGGTCTATGATGTTGGAGATGCTACTAGCCAGTGATCAAACATAGATATTAATTTACATTCTAAATGTAACTTACACTTTTGTGAATAAGTCCTCTCACCTGATGTGACCTGGTTTTCTTGTATTAATCTTATTACTGCATGAAAGTAAGCTATTTTTTAAATTAGTTTAGCAGTGGCAAAGCTTTACTGAATAAACCACATCTTGTAAATGTCCCTTTAATGCCATTTTGTACTTGTGACCACCAGGTATGCATAGCCTGACAACTGACACAGATTTGTGGCATGTTTAGTTGTTGTTTTTTTGTTTTCCAAAAGTATTAAGAAAACTTGATTGATAAAGGCAATTTTCTACAGAAGTTTTCTTGTTAGCCTTACCAGACACCTATATTAGCTCAAATACTAATTACCAGCTATAATATAATAAGAAGAATATAACATAATAATTATAAAAAGTTTTCACACCTTCTCATTTTATTTTTATAATTGTGTGTGTTAGACTGATGTGTTTAAACTGACAAGTTAGAGGGTTCATATTGGATTATGGTATCAATCGACAAAGAAACCATTCATCTTAACAGAATATAGCAGAATGAAGTGGTATAACAAACACTGTATATTACTATACAGCACTTTCAACAAATCGTTAGCATTATCATGTGAATATATTTGGGATTTTTTATGTACAGCACACCAATAAACCTCTTGCTAAGTTGTTGGTCAGTTATATGTTAAGATCCATAGCAGCCTCTTAGTAATGAATTTGTTGATGTGTTAATATACGCATGAAGAAAGCGGGGAAATAATGGTGATAAAGCAAGTTAGATGTGCTTGTCTATCAGTACATGGATAGAATTTTAAAATATTTCCACATGGCTAGGGTACTGGAAGTCTGCAACAGTTACTAGATTCCAGAATTATTCACCAATCTTCACCCAATAAATGTGTATTAGGTCTAAAAAATAACCTCACAAGTATGTATAAAATTATACTCACTCCCAGCCATTTCTACTCGCCTTGTGCAAGAGGGTAAGCATTTCTGTGTATGCAGTAAAAATGTGATCATAATAGATTTTCAGTACCTAGCAACCCATTAGGAAAATGTACAGTGGACTAGCTCATAGTAGGCATCAGAGTTTATAAATATACAATTTACGACAACATAGAATTCTAGGAAATAATTCAGTTTGATATACAGTAGCTTTTTAAATACTGAACCTAATTTTGAACTGAAGTCAAGTGTAAAATAAGGATCACGGAGTCTGTTAGTAAACAGTCTATGATGAAATGTTTTAAACACTGTTGCCAATGATCAGTGGAAATAATTGATCAAATATAGCATGTTGGACACTTCATAGTCTTTGAATGAATGTGTCAGGTTATAGTAGAGACATGTTATATATAACATACTAGATACCTCATAGCTTAACTATAAATAGTATGAGTTGTAACATGATAGTTACAGAAAGACTATTGATAAGCAGCAAATTCTATGCAACATGGATACCCAAGATCATAGTGATGTAAGCGTCATCTATAACATAACAAACCTGGGAACCTATATCACATGGTAATCAGTGTGTCAAGTAACACTGCACCTGGAAGCACATTGATCATCTGTTACTGTTAGCTATGACATGAGGCTGTTGGTAAAATGATGTGTCAGCTGTAAATAAACGTATTTAGGTTGATACTTACTCTGGGCACATTTGTATTAATGACATTTTAAATTTACAAATTGAACACTTAGAAGCATATTGATCAACAAAACATTTATTAAATGTAATACATTAGGCACCTTGTTGTCCATCAGTAACATTAGATATAGATAATCACTGTGTGTGTGTTTAACGTGTTAAATACCCTGGAACCTAGTGGTAAATATAGATATCAACTTCACTGAGGAAAATACTGCTAAACATTGTTTAAACTGCAGTATGGTAGACCCTTATGATAAGACTAAAAATATGTCAGCTTAACATGTACCACTAGGTTAGTTGTAACACAGACAGTCTGTAAACTGATGTGTCAGCTGTAAATGTAAGACACTTAGAATCTTACCATTCTCATTTGTAAAATACTGATGGCATTGTTAAATTGTGGGTCATCTACATGTTAGCAGCATTTCAGATGATGTTTTTTTTAGGTAACGACTAATGGTGCCTGTGTGTACTCAGTAGATTTAAGCAGACATATATCATCATTTATGCTAGACACAGTTTCTCAGTAGCTCCCAACTAAACCCTGGGTCAGCATATCTGCCTTAATATACAGTGTTAATGATTCATCATCTGCATTTGATGGACGCACAATAAAATGGTACTGTAGCACAAGCATTACAGTAAATACTTGATATAGCGAAATCGTACAAATGGTTTTTAAAAACTAAAACCACCTTAATGATATGCAGTTGTGTGTATTGCAGTTTACAATTTTATGATTAACATTGGACTCGGTTTTGAGATATAGCTAGACTTGTATGTATTTGGGGAGACTTAAAATGGATAAGCCAGTTTTAACCAATGATAATCATGTAATGCCTTTCAAAAAAATTAGGGAAATCATCCCAACAAATTTACAAGCATTGGAATGCCAGGCTTGCTTAAATTTATACCCATTGTAATTCATGCTGCAATAAATTGAGCATGCATTATTTGAATGTTTGGTGGAATAGGTTCTTGCAAGTTAACCAGTTTTGATGAAGTGAGCTATGGAAAGGTGTATGGAGTCATTCGAGTTCCTTTTCATGAATGCACACAAAAGTATGTTTTTGAATACATGCATTGTATTTTTCAGAAGTCATGCAAAACTGGGGTTCTGGTTTTGTCAAGGGTGGTTCCAGGTACCAGCCATATGGACGGACTACCCAACAACGGGGTGGTGCTTTCAATAAGGAAGGCAGCCCTGATGCAAGAAATATGTCTTTTGGTCGTGGCACATCAGGTGGCCGTTACTACATGACCTCTAGCAGTGGAAGTACTGCTATACTTGAGTCATCTAGTAGAGGAAGTGCTGCTTTAATGGATTCACAAGGCTGGGGTAGATCTTTGGATCATGGCATCCAAAAGCGAGACAGTAGGCAACATGGTATGGATTTCATACCAAAACGAGTATTTTCTGATACAGGAGTAAGATCTGAAGACCCTGGCCGAGGTGATACCTTGAGGTTTGGCACATACCAGACTTCATCGCAGGGATTTGACAGAAATAAGAGCTTTGGTAGGAAGAATCAGAACAGAGAATATGATGATTCTGATACCCACAGAGCCCCGGAGAGTAGATTGCACAAGGACTGGATAGACAAGGAACCATATGAGAGTTTGTTGAGTAGAACAAAAGTAGATATGGACAGTTATAGAACTGTCTCTGGAGGTGGTTTAGGAGGCTTAGGTTCTTTTGACAAGACAGAAAGGTACCAAACGCAAGACAGCCCTAGACTGATGAACAAACAAGCTTTGTCTCAAGGCACGTACAATCAATCAGCCTTCAGCACACAGACATACGAAACCCCGAGGTACACAAAATCCCAAGATTCCCCGATTAACTATTACAGTAAGGATTCAAGCAGAAACTATGAGAAACCCATGGATAAATATAACATTAAAGCTGGCACATTTGGTAATAATTCTTCAAAAGGATTTGATTTTGAAAATGTTGACAGTTACAGTACATCCAATAAGTTCACTGACTTCAAATCAGTTTTAGAGAGAAGAAGCCGTCGTGCTGACACATTTAGTAGAGGTGACACCTTCGGTAGAACTGGGGATCGAATAGACAGCGATGATAATTCATATCGATCTGATCTAACTAGCCGACTCGACTATGTCATAAGAAAAAATATTGATGAAGATTTTATCGACTCTCAAGCAGTTGACTCTAGAAATCAAATTAGAGGTGTGAATATAGTTGGAAGTGGGGCAGCGTTCAACCAAAATCAAAATGCCAGTCAGGTACGAGCTCGAGGTCAGGTTCGACAGGAAGGAATGTTCACAAGCCCAGGCAGGCAGAATGATAACTATTTTACACGGGAGTCAAAACCAGGCATGTTCTTGGAAGAAGATATGCCACGAAAACAGATGGGCTTTGAAACAAGACGACAAGATGCAAGGAGTATGGTTAGGGAAGAAAGTCTGCTAAAAAGACAGATTGCTCGACAGCAAGAGAGAGAAGGAAACAAACAGCTGTTATATAAGAAACGCCAAGATCTGAGAGGAATGGGACGTCAGATGCCCAGGGATATAGAACCATTGGAAGGGGAACGGGATCAATACAGCTTTAAACCAGAGAAAAGAGAGTTCAGAGCACAGCGAAGTACAAGAGATGAAGAAATGATTAGAAGTAATCGCAGAATGATACCAGAGCAGAACTTTGAACAAGAACGCATGTCAAGATTGAGTGCTGAACAGAGGATGATGGAAGACCGAATAAAGCAGGCAGAAATGAGGCGACTTGGCAAGTTAAAGATGGAACAAGAAGCTGCACGCAAAGAATTGATAGAGAAAGAAGCTTTGGCAATGGCATTGAAAAATCAAGCAACAATTGCAAAACAGCAAGCCCAGGAAAAGACTATCATAATGCAGGCCACACTGATGAAGCGTCAGCACCAGATTGCAGAACTTATGAAAAAGCGCCAGTTGGTAAACCAGAACATAAGAAATCGCGCTCAAGCCCGCTTGAATAACAGTAGTCTGGTTCGTACAGTAAGTCAGCGATTGAAAGACCGAGCAAGGCTGCTTGAAACACAAAGACGCAGTTTGGAATTAAGGGTAAGAATTTAGCTTGTTGTGTTGTTGAAAAGAAGTTTGCAGATTGGTTTGTATCGAGGATCTGTTTGATTTTTGACTGTTTAGTTACACTGAGCCCAGACTTAAGAATAGTAAACTGTTTTGAAGCACATGACTTCACATTTTTAGGATACATTTTTATAGGCAAAAACATGATGGATTTTATGTTCATCAAAAATGTGAAGAAAAAGGTTCTTTTATGTCTTTCCTCAAATGTTCAAGCAAGCGTCTAATGTAGACACCTAGGTACTTGACAGCAAGTAATTTATTTCTCTCACTGGTTATTTAAAAAATCAAGAAAAAATTGGACAATGTTAACAGTCCTCTGATTCAAACAAAATAATGTTCATGTGTGTGTATGAGTATGGTGTAAATACTGATGGTTCCTTTTGTTTACTTCTTAGAAATTACCTTGTACTCATCACATCAGATTTTCCGAAGAATATTTCTAATACTAATTTCACAATGAGAAATAAGCAGCATGTGGAGTGCTGCTTGTATATTCGGTTTGTGAAATGCTTCACATTTTAGTCATCCAAAAGATGTAACATCTCAGTTTATCAAACAGATATCACATGCTGTTTGGTAAGACAGGAGCTTTTCATTGTGGATCAGTGGACTTCACAACATTCTTTGATCCCAAGACCCATTTAGGGATTATCATATTTGGTATTTAAGAATCAAATTATGCAAAGTGTAATTCTTCTACTGGTATTTTGCATGCCAAGATGACAAGATGTTTTGTATGACAAAGTAATTAAGGCACTAACCTGTTCATACAAGAATAATGGCTTCTTGCTACATGGTATATACCAAGCAATTGTAAGAAGTCCAACCATATAAAAAAAAAAGAAGAGATAATTTATTGATTTGATTTTGAATACAATCAATAGGATTGCAGAACAGGCAAAGCCTATATACGTACTCTCCTGATCAAGACATCAGACAATAATAACAGTTACATGTATACAAACATATTAACGTAAAAGCAATGTCCCAAAACTCCAAGTAATAGTGAACAAACTATATAAGAGCATACCTCAAGTACAG
The DNA here is from genome assembly GCA_032361425.1 of Peltospira smaragdina. Taxonomy (NCBI): domain Eukaryota; kingdom Metazoa; phylum Mollusca; class Gastropoda; order Neomphalida; family Peltospiridae; genus Peltospira; species Peltospira smaragdina. The sequence continues at coordinate 9,998 of JAUTBW010096156.1, read as the reverse complement.
CATAAGAGCATGTAAGTTGCTATCAGCCCAAATTCTCAATGGACCATATTACTATTGGCTTTATCCACAAGAATAATAGCATATTAAAAGGTGACTTTCAATATCATATATCCCTTGGAGTTATGATTGTTATGGAATACCCTGAACAGAAATGTTTGGAATAATATTAGGTAATTTGTTTTAGCCACTTATAAAAAAGAAGAAAAAAAAAGAGGCTAATTTGGCTAAATGAAAATGACAGTCACAGCAAACCCAGCTATAGTGATTCATAGTTACTAGATATATCTTTGTCTTAAATGATTACCATGTTTGAACTTTGTTATAAATGTATTTTTATATAATCTACCTTGAATTAAAATACTGCATAAAATTTCATTTAAAACTGTATTATAGGGTATATAATAAGTTTAGGAGCTCATTAATATTACAGATATCAACAATTTCTATAGAGGGAACAGTACCTTTAGACAGAGTATATTAATTTTTATTTCCAATTGATTTGAAGTTAAAAGGCCGTAGTGGTACCCATTAAGACTTTTCAGTAAAGACATTTATATTGATGGAAATCTGATGAAGTGATTAACTTGCCCTCTTATGTTTTAGTCACGATTATTAAGGAACCGAAATGTTCCTCATATTGAGAAAGAGAGTCGACTACAGAGAGAACGCAGATCATCTGGTGAAAAGGTTTGTTTATAAAATACCTTAAAACGCTTTGGTTGAATTATCGTTGTTAAAATGGCTTGGACATTCATTGAAAATGTTTATTTTGGATTATTATAGACTGTTTATTAAAAAAATTTGTTTTTTAAATGTATAACACAGTATGCATATTAATTTTTTTAATTACATATACCTTTCTTTCTTTCTTTTTTTTTTTTTTTTTTTTCTTCTTCCCCCCCCCCTTTTTTTATATACACACATACACACACACACACACACACATATGTGTGTGTGTGTGTGTTTTATATAAAATACTTAACAACCATTAATTAAAATGTTTTAGAATATAAAAACATTTGTTGAAAATTAACATTTATCATTAATAGACTATTAGAGGACCTCAATAGCCTAGTGCTGAATTCATACAGAGATAATTATGTAGCAATAATATGTAGGCCTACTGGTACTCCTTATGTTGAAGTACATACTTATATTCTAATTTCAGAGTGACAGAAAGAGAAGTGTGTCTGCACAGAGCTCTAGAAAAGGGTTAGTAAACTTTGTTTTTATAAATGTAATATTACCTGTTTGTGTAGTAAAATATATTCTCAAATGGTATATAAATACATTGCATATATGTTTTTGAAGTGAAGTAATGAAATATTAGATTGTTTTAAATTTGTAATGGTAGAATACATGTTCTACCATTTAAACCATTTTTAGTAATTATTCCATCTCTAATGCCAAACAAAACTTATTTTGGCTTAAAAAATAGTTTTTCTTGTGTTTCACAGTTACTTTATTTCCAGTTCAAAACGTTGTGATGTTTGCAACATTGAGATATTGGGGCCATTTAAGGTGCACCTTCAGTCAGTCTTACATAAGGTACAGTTTAATCATATTTGCTTACATATTCTACTTTTCGCATTATAATTATATCAGTCATTGCACACAGATGTATTTTCAGAGTATTAAACTTATTTAAAATAATAACTGAATGGATCCAAGTTTGAAATGTATTAAAATGTGTGTTACATTGTTTGTTTTTTTTGTTGTTTTTTTAACTTATTCACTTAAAGCTACTATGTCAAGAATATTTTTATTAATTTAACATTTCGAAAAGACAATCCAGTCATGTTATGTTTACTATCACTATATGCGTCACATACAAATGCTCTGTTAGTACATGTTCTTTCATGGGGAGACGCACCTCGTTTAAAGAAAATGCTGAATTTTGTATTTCGAATTTTTGTATTAAGGTACTGTAGTGCTTGTATTAGTAACCAGTGTTAAAACATGGTAAAATTAGCAATGTAATTTTAAGTGGTATGCACTTTACCTTGGGCATGCACCTCATCTACTTGGTTTTGTGTTTAGAACAGTCATTTAGTACATTTTGTTGTTTTGTTGGAAAGAGAAGAAGGGGTAGTGGCCACACACACTTAACCCACGGATTGTTTATAAACTTTTGGGTTGGAGCCACACATATAAATCAATTTGCCACTGGTATTTTATTTTTAAAAAACTTTGTTATGATCTGCTTTAAGATTACACGAATTTTTTTTGGTCTATACTGGTACTTAATTGTTGAATAGCTACTAGCTCAAATAGTTGGGTTAAAATCACCTAAATTTCCATTAGCTTGCAGTTTTTCCTAGTCTTGGGTTACATTGTAATTTGAAATCTGTTGTAAATTTGTTTATTTTAAAACAAAAGTATTCTGATGAATTCTGTAATATTTTATGTGAGTGATTGTATACTCTATTGATTGCCGGTCTCGTTTTATTGTATTACCTAGAACAAGGTGAAGAAACAGGAAAACCTGCATGCCAAGAATGCCGAGTGAGTATATCAAGAGTTTCACTGTATTTTCATATGGTCAAAGTACCTGCCTGACATACGGTCAGTTCGAGAAATATCCTAGTGAATAAGTCACCAGAGGTTTTTCTTATTAAAATATTTCCAGTGCTAATAAAAATGTGCTAATAATATAGGCTGTAATAGGTTTCATTCTGAGAAACTGATATTGTTTGCTGTGTTAGAATTTTTATGTACCATTTTGTGATGGATTTATTATGAATCTCACTGTAACAGTACAAACGGTGTGTTCTTTTTAAAATGTGTATCTCTCAGATGGTTTGCAAAGCCTGTTGTTTGAACAAATGGAAATGTTGTTTTGGAAATCTTTATTGTATTTTTTCTATATAAACACAAAATAAAACGATGAATGTAATGGTTATTTCTGATACTTTGAATTTATTAATAGTTGATTTGTGTACAGTCTAGTGGTGAAAGCTCCCATCTGACATGCAGTTGATTGGAGTTCAATCCCTGTCAATGAGCAGCTAGGCATTTTTCTAAATCAAAATGTTTTCTGACGTCATGTTTTGAATGTGTCATTAAATTATTTTATTTAAATATTATTTAATTATGTATGTTTCTCTGGCACTTTTCCTCTTAGAGGATTTGAACTTCACTGAAGCTAATGAAATGTTAATTCCTGTTAAGATAATATAACTCTATTGTACATCTTTTGCCAACATCTCAATATATTTTCTACATCATCTGTTTTTAGCGTGGCCATTTATTTCCTACTAATTTATACTCAGATATATTAACAGCATTTTGTAATGCATTTTGGTTGCATCATTAATCATGATAATGTAATTTCCATTTCAGAATGATATATTGTGATGCTTGTAATTTCAAAGTGAAGGGACCATTGGAATATCACAGTTCATTAAAACAGCATGAGGTATATAAGAAAGCATGATTTTGATTCTATTTAATTTTAGGCTCTGTTAGTGAGTTATTGACACAAATGTTTATTTGACTAATGCCAATATAACTGTTAATAAAATGTGCTCAGTGCATCACAAAATAAATAAGTAAGTAAACACATTGTGTATTAGACTCTGGTGTTTACTCTCAGTTATTGGACCTGTTCTGACGTTGTATAATTTAAGTAAGATCCATTCATAAATGTCATCAATATTAGTGTTGTTACGGTCCAAGACAGATACCAGTTCACTGCTAACTATCAAATTTTACTTCAGTATTTTGGGGTTCAAACATCCACATTTTCAATACATTTATAAAATAGTGTTGAAAACGTTCAGTAAACTCACATTATGTGTTAAGATAAGAGGTAAGGAAACTTTATTAGATAGAAGATAGTTGCATTAATGCAGGTTGAAATAAATGTTCAAGACTTCTCTTAAAATGTTTGTTTTCCCTTATTGTCTAAAAGTACTTTTTTTTCTCTCTCCATGTTTCAGAATCGTGTGAATTCCATTAAGAATGGCTGTGAAAAGTGTGGTGTTTCATCGTTTGCAGACGGTAAAGAACTGGATAAGCATCTGTCCACCACAGAGCACAAGAAGGTCATTACACTTAGAGAATGTTTAAAATAAAGCTATTATCTCTTCATATTCCATTTGTTGATATCACTAAAGAGAAAACAATAGAATCATACAGTTCCTTAATAGGTTTTTTTTCCAAAAATTTATAAATGATAGCAATATTGTTAGTTGTCTGTTGATGCCAGCATATTTTAGAATAAACAAAGAAATATTGTGAGACTAATAATTAGTTAACTTTTTGAAATAACTAATAATCACTATTCTGACCAAGCAAAACGTTTCTTGCCATGTGGTGTTTTGTCTGAAATAGCCAAGATATTTTAAATGTTTCAATTGCAATATAACTTTCAAATGTATGGGGAGAATAGATATAAATGATGTTGCTAGAACAATTACAGAGCATAAATGTTTATACTTCAATATTCAATTTCAGTACTGCACTTTGATATTGAAGTATTTACTTGAATTACTTTGTTGACTGTGTTTAGGTCATCACCCTGCCTTAGGGTTGTATGTTAAGATTTAAAAAAATGCTAATACATAGAAGTATACAGTCATATGTATCGTTGTAGGTAAATATGTATCGAGGTCATTACTTGTAACTTGCCAATACATATTGTTAGTCTAAAAATAATCAGGATTTAAGCTATCATTTGCCAAATAACCTTATTAGGTACACTTCAGATGATTTCATCTCTTGCAATAACATCACTCCATGCTCCAGTCCTACCAGCCAGAATAGTGGACCATTTAGTTTTATTGAAAAAGCAATGGAAAATCATGAAATACATTACAATTAATCAGGGATAGAATCAGATATTGGTTTTTTAAAATGTTGAATAATAATACAACTTCTATGTTAAATATACTGCATAATTTTTAATTTAATTTTTTTATTAGGCCTGTATGAAAAGGGAATGCAATGAGAGCTAATGCAACCCTTGCAGCAAAAATCAGAGTTTGTTCAATTTATTTGGCTAAATAAAACTGATATTGGCTAAAGAACTGCTGACCATCTTTACCAATTACTAATGATTTTTATGGACCAGATTAAACCCTGTATAATGTTTCTATAAAACAATAAACAATATGTTTTATTGTTTGGTTTGTGTGTTTCATTTTTGTTTTATTGTTCAGTTTGTGTGTTTCATCTTTGTATTGGGGGTTGTTCTTCTTTCAGTTCTTAAACTTAATTGAATGTTCTAGTGTATTAATATTGTCTTTTTACAGAACTTTCAGCCAAAGTCAAAGCCAAAGCCCAAGCCCAAGCCCAAGCCCAAGACTCCTGAAATACAAAAAAGCAGGTCTGTTTAAGGGATTTTGATTTGTGGATGTGTTTTTGTAAAGTTAATTTTATTGTCATGTTACAGTTAAAGGGTTGTCAGTGGAGATAGCTCATTTGTTGCACTTCTTGATAAATAGGAATAACATCAATGTAAAAAAAAAATCTGACAAATGTGATAAACTGTCCTTTTATTTAATGGCATTCTATGTATTAATATTTTGGAATAAGTTAGAATATATACAGGAGAGAGGGTATATAAATGTCATATATGTAGTCATTAGAAACAAATCAGTCCTGTTAATAGGAAATAATCTTTAAATTTGCTTAATAATTAACATATTTTTCTTTCCAGCAAGTTGTTGTGTGATATTTGCAATGTCAGAATCGATGACCGCACAAATCACAAGCAGTTGGCCTCACATAAGGTAAATTGTTACCTTCATTCATCTAACCCATCCCTCAGATATTTTTAATCTTCACACTTTTTGTGTTGACAATATAATTTGTCTTATTAAGTGTTTCTTTACGGGCACTCATGGGCTTGTGGTTAATGTGCTTCCCTGATACGTGATTGATCTGAGATCAATCCTGTCAATTAACCATTAGGGTTTTTCCAATAAAAAAAATGTTTTCCATGCTGATATAACCATTGATAAAATTGTGTTGAGTGCATTGTTAAAATAAAAATATTATGATAATCGCTAATAAAATTGTGTTGAGTGCATTATTAAACTAAAAATATTATAAAGATAACCGTTAATAAAATTGTGTTGAGTGCATTGTTAAACTAAAAATATTATAAAGTGTTTCATTAAGACATAAATCATTTGTTTCGTTTACATCTCAGATACTTCAAAATTCCATCATTTTTTAAATGTTACATTCATTACACAGTTATAAATCATAGTCATGTAAAGTTATAACTTTTGGAATATATAAGCATGTAATTTGTTTTCTGTGTATTGTTAGGCACGTGAAAAAGCAGTGAAGGAAGGTTGTGCTGTGTGCAAGATTTCAACTTTTGCTGATGGCAAGGAATTGGATAAACACAGAGCAAGTTTGAAACATTCAGAAGTAAGGACGTCTACTGGACAATTTATATATGTTAGTCTGTTAACCTGTAACACTTAGAAATCGTTAATAATGATGATGATGATAATGTTATAAAAATAAATTTTAAAAACATGTTTTAAAATTTTATTAAATAGTAAACATTTTATTATATTTTCTGCTATTAGTCAGTTGTGTACTTATCTTTACATGCGATTGTTTCATTTCATAAGCTGTGTGCAAAGGAAAAGAAGCAATCAGAGATCAAAAAGAAAATAAGTGATCACTTGATGCAGTATAAATCTGAGGTGAGGTTATTGTTAGATGGTTTTATTGATGTATTGTTGTTAATGGAAGTTTTTTGGGTTTTTTAAATTCTTCATGGACTTTTGAAATGCCACGGTTTATGTCCATACATCTACAGAAATGCAGCTGATAATGAAATTACTATAATACTGCAAATAATAAAGATAATATGCATTGTTAGTGTTGATTAAACTAAGATGACTTTCATACTGTTTGATGATAGATACCATTGGCATTTATTAAGGGTTCGGTTGGGTTTTTTAAATCATAAATTTCAGTAATGATACACCCTGTTATATTATATATACACTTGTATAAAGTCCTTTTGGATATTTTGCTTCTTTTAATTTACAAGAAAGTATATTAAAAAAGTTAGGTTTCGAACCGTGACTACTTAAACAATTAATATGATTAAAATATTTTTTTGTTATTTCATTGATGTCTTTTATTTCAGAATGATATTCCTGCATATGTTTCTGGTAAAGTCTTTGGTAAGTTTAAGTACCAGATCATTTAGCATTTTAAAACATATCCTTACATACCTCATCAATCTTACTATACTAATACAAACATCGAAATCGTGCAATAAAAGAATCTGTATAGTACATGTGCAATTCGGATCATAACCTTTTCAGTTTTAACATTATTACGTCATGTAATTTACAAATGAAGGCAAATCTGCTTACAAACTTAAGTCTGTGACAGCATTTACCTACATACATTAAAGATGTATTGGTCATAGATTTTAGAATGCATAAACATCTTTTGGCATTTAGAAGAAATATTACAAATGTTGATAAAAATAAAAGGTATGTAATAAATATAGAACTTAAGTTGTTGTTTTTTTTCCTATTTTTATCGCACTCGTTTATTTTGTGCAAGAATACACCACTCAACCTATGGTCTCATGGTATATATTCTTGCGCAAAATAAACTTGTGCAATAAATAGGAATAAAAAATAACAAAGTGAAGTTCTGTATATTTATCACAGATGTTTAAGGGACATTATATCTCTAAATGTAGATCATGAAAGTATATTAATTTGAGATAACAAACTTCTATAGTATTGCTGAAGATATTTTAATTAAACCATGGTGGATGGATTTATAATGTATCACAACAGTGATCTAAATGGCTGTCACTGTTTTCTGATTTATGGACCATTGCCATAATTAAATTATTAAATAAAATATGGGTGTTATATAGATGGCTATATGCAGTGATTTTAGGAACAAATCAGATGTACATATTTGCAGTAAATAGTTTGTTTACTTGAAATGGTATGCAATTTTAGTATTTTCGTCTTTGATTTTGATAATGCTAATAATTTAATATTTGCCATTTAAAAAAAATAAAATTATAATGAGGCTATTTTTGTTAATCGTTTATTGAAAAAAAATTATTCCTTGATACATGACAGAAATTGTTATTTATGACATAAAAGTGCTGCGTTATGGAATGATACACCTATGTTGTTATGTATGACAAATTTACCTGTTTGGGTCACATATTACTGGGTAAATTTTATAATTTTTGTTCTGTTACAGGAGTGGAGTTTGTGGTTCCCTCTCAGGGTTATGCCTGTCACCTGTGCCAGAAGAACCGCAAATTCTATTTATCAGAGCGTTCTGCTAAAATTGATCACTGCAAGTCAGAGGATCACTACAACCAGTGGAAGGTAGGTCAGTCAACAATGTTGGGGGTGGAAGGGAGAGGGGGAGGGGTCATTTAATATCTTTGGAGATTATTTTAGAAAAGATTTTTGTTGGTAATTGGATTTCATAGAAGTAATAAAATGCTTAACGTAATTTTGTAGCATGATGTACATATGCACAATTTTGTACACTGTATGCACCCATATTATTCATAAAATGTTTTAAAACCACAGGTTTATAGAATTAGTAGTTTAGAGGAACATGTAGAAACAGTAGAACTGATAGTTCCAGAGAAGTCTGTTTGTTTATAACACTGGCAGCTAACAGTTATACCTAGTTGACTACTGGTACTAGTTAGGCTAGACAGTAACTTTCTTTTTATTCTTTTTCAGTATTGACACCTATTTCAGTATAATACAGTCTGTGCTGTGATTAATTTTTTTTATTGTACCATTTAATATTGGTGTAATGAATTGTTGTTTTTCAGGAACATGAATTAAAACTGATAAAAGAATACGAAGAGAAAAAATCGGACTTGACTAAGACTGCAGATACCACCTCTAAAGAGTCGGCAGTAAAAGAGAAAGAACCTAGCCAGTTGTGTGATGAAAAAAAGAATGTCAAATGTGTCCCAGAAGACAAAGCTGAAGCAAAACAACAAGTGAAAGATGACGGTACAGACAAACAGACAGAAGATGAGCAGAAAACAGACACACTGGCTGAAGATGAGCATAGAGACAAGGAGGCTGAAGATAAACAGAAAGCGGATAAACAGACTGAGGAGGAGAAGAATACAGACAAAATAGAACCACACACAGATGAGGAGCCAGAAATGTCAAATCAAGGAAGTAAGAAGGAATCAGAAACATTGACATCAGGAGAGGAGCAAAATATGGAGAGTTATAAAATTGTGGACTCGGTCGGGTCAGATGCTGATGAAGAAAAGACCATCCCTGTTGGAGGGGACACAAAGGTAGAAGATGCAACAGATGAAGGACTGAATCCAACAGTGGACGAAAAGACAAAGTCCCAGGTATCTCCTAGGGGTCGGGGCCGTGGTCGAGTCCAGAAAGCACGCAGAGGAAGAAAAATTAGCAAAACTTGAATGTCAACTATTTAATCATTCACTTGGTTGTTTGGTTTTGACCATTTAAAAAAAAATAATAATAATGATAAAAATTGTTTCCTTTGTCCATAGATTGCAAACATTTTGTTGTTGTAAACAGTCGTAGATAATGAATATTAAATGTTTAGATAATTGGTGTGTATAGATTTCTTCAAATGTAATCATGTTTAAGAACAAAGATTACCACCAGTAGTTAAATTTATGATGTGACATTGATTTTGTAATTGTTGTATAATGATCTGTAACTCCCTTTATCCGTACTTGATGTCTCAGATAATTCCTGCCCATATATTTTACTTTAATTGTTACATTATTCATCATAAATATATTGTCTGAAATCATTAGCCTATCCAAATCTTGTACTGGGTTGTTAAACACTAATTTATCATGTATAATTGCTGTTTTTCTTGTGTTAATATTTTTTTTCTAGTAAGCATATTGTCTACCAATCTGTTTTGTAAAGACCTTAGCTAAGTATTTCTTCAAAACCTTTGGAACTTTTGCGGGGGGGGGGGGGGTTGGGGGGTGAAATGTTTAGGGTTTACTGAAA
>JAUTBW010096045.1:0-16913 GCA_032361425.1 Peltospira smaragdina | reverse complement strand
CCCCCCCCCCCCCACAAAAAGTACAGCAATAATGGTGAAATTAGTACATGACATGAATACTTTAAATAACAATACAGAAAAGAAACCCTCAAAGCCGTGTATTCCCCCTCAATACTGGAACCACCACCTGGTCCGATGAGTGTCCAGTCCATAGTGGTCTCACTGTATACAGTTAATAATTTACAATGAAATAAAACTATCATTGCTGGTGTAAACACTGGGTTTGTTTGTTGTTGTTTTTCAGTTTTGGTTTTTGGTGGAAGGTTACATATTAACTAACATTGTAGCACAGGGTTGTGGTGAAAGACCCCTTAAAAATAAGTATAAAATTTTATCCCCATTAGTTACCAACAGCTATATCTAGAACCATCCTGAAGTTGTCTAGATCCACCCTACACTGTGAGGGTGGGCTAATTGTCTGCATCCCTCTTGACTTACCTAAAGCCAGTTGTCTAGACACATGGTAATAAACCCATAGTTGTCTAGACATATTCTAAATTCATAGTTGTCTAGATCTAATCTAAAACCAGTTGTTTAGAACTAATCTAAAACCAGTTGTTTAGAACTAAGTCTATAGGCCTAGTTGTCTAGATCCAACCCAAAACCAGTTGTTTAGGCCGAATTCTATAGTTGTTAGATCCAACCGAAAACCAGTTGTTTAGACCCACCCTCAAATCATCACTATCACCCTTAACTCATCTACACCCACCCTAAAGCTATATCTGTCTACAGGCCTACACACCCATCTTAACGCAACCGTTTTCTAAACCCGCCCTAAATTCAGTCCTAGCACTGGCCCTGGATTTGTCGATATTCTGACCTGATCCAGATGACATGCCTATGAACTGAAGAAAGGGCAGATCAATACACATTACTCACTGGCAGTCCTTGATCACCTCCTCTTGCGTCCTGATCTGTACAGGTGCGAATTTACTCGTATCCACCTGCTCCTCGAAAGTACAGAAACACTTGGTGATTTTGTCATCGAATGTATTTACCAAATCCTCCAGCGACCCCGAGAACGTTTCGCCGAAATTTTCGTGTGTATTATTGTCCACTAGCGCACTATTATTCACATTCTTTCGTTCCTCCATGTTTGAATTTAAATCGTCGGTTGTCTTGGCCGTCTGAAATTCATTGTACTCGTTCCATTCCTCGTTTTCGAACGAAGCGAGCGGAGCCTCAAACTGTAGCTCCGCCATTTTCGGAACCCTCATTCTGTCTGCATTAGCGACCTTCACCTTCAACGTGTTGAACTTCAACCTCTGAACGTAATCAGCAAGTGTCCGTTCAATGTGATAAAATCCTTTTGTCAGTCGACGTTTCGCCAAAATACTAATGTCAGAAACGCGTACGGGTAGAATGTTCATTTAGATAAATAAAATAAAATCCGGAGAATTGGTTCTCGAAAACAAGAACCAGAAGAGAAACGTCCGAAAATAGTTTTGAAACTGTGATCGTAGTTCCACGGCAGACCGACGTTCTGTCTAACGCGCTCCTCGTCACAAATGATGTACGCAGAAAGATTTTATTGATTTCTTTTATCTCTCCTTTCGTGGAGTAAATAATTCAGCTGGAGGCGTTACTGTATCACACTGCCATGCGCAGACTTTGATCTCGTAATTAATTATGTTTATGTTTAGTCAAACGAGAAGTATGCCTATGTACTACGTAAACGTAGGATAATATACAGACCCACATACGTTAAACTATTATACGTTTATCCGCAAGGTATGTAATATGTTAACAGTTTTAAGACATAAACTCGCAGTGCTGTGACCAAAATAACTATAAAAAATAATACATATTTATATTTATTTATATTACTTTATTCTAAATTGTACTACTAGTATGCAATATTTTATACATTTTGAAACAACGTATTTCAACATACAATAATATCACAATTTTACTTGACAAGAGAGTGTAGGTATATTTAGAAAACACACACACAGAGAGAGAGAGATAGATAACGTCGCATATTTACAGTAGGCATACTTCATTTCTTTCAATATTGATTAAAAATGAAGGTATATTAATTTGATTACAAACCTCGTTATATCATCGCGCCAGCCGGAATTATAACATCACACCGCAGTAATCCTATTATCCGTTGTTGCTTTTGTTATTGTTGTTGTTGTATGCACCGTCGTCGTAATTATTTATGAAATGTCGTTAATAAAATAAATACTATAGTGATCATGTAGTTATATAAGGTAAGTTATTTTAATTTAATAAACCTTGGCGACCCATAAACTAGACATTATTTTGACTAATAGTGAATCTACTCGTTATGCCATATACTTTTGTAGTGGGAAGTATTAAACAATAATACATTTCGTCTTTAATAAACATTACCAGTAATTTTATCATTTATTTATTTATAGGTTTATATGGGCATATACCTTGTGATAAAACTTGAATCTATTACTGAAGGTAACACTCTATATATCCATGATAAATATGTGACTACAATTTATGTACGGAATATCAAAAATTAGGTCTTGAATGGGTTTTAAATGTGCATCGATTTTTCTTGGTATTAAATAACAGTGATGTCTCAATCGAATAGTGGTGAAAGTGCCCACCTAACATGATAAATTTAACAAATATACTTTAATAAAATTAAAATGTGTTTATTGTGTCATTAAAAAAAATAAAAAATAAAATTATTAAATAATAAATAAATCAAATTAAAAATAAGAATAAAACCTAAAACAAACCATTACAAAACCAAAGAACAAACACAAAAACAAATTCCAGGTATTACTGTTTATTTTCCAAATAAAAGGCAAACTAATAGGAATACATGCATCTGACATACCCCAAAACATGCATTCTGAATAATACACACAAATACAGCCACACTTAGTACAGTGGGTAACTCCTGAAATACATGATCACATTCTAACGTAACTTACAGACATCACAAAAACATCTTGGCTTTTCGTGATCTTTACAAGAACAATAATCTCCAATAATTGCTGAAGCCTTCTTTACACAAGTATGATTAAAATTTAATAAAATAACACAAATGGAACATAAATATTTGGCATGTAAAGAAGAAAATAAAAATATACACGTACACATAAAGTATTTTAAAATGTGTATTTTATCATAACTCTTGTATACAGAAATGAAAAATCAAAAAGAAATTGACAACTACCATAAGTGATATGGAAGAATATATCACTTTCCATAGAAATAAACACTAATCTCATCAATAACCCACTGGACTCTGCACTGTGCAGATATACACTATTTTTGTAGGCTTCTTAAAAACAGTACCATGATTTTGCTGTCCTGGTTTATCAAGATCATCGTCGTGTATTTATGCTACTGTATCCAATAATGAATTAAGCACCCACAATAAGATCAAAATGCAGAAACATTCTTGCTTTATTTTACAATCACTGTTTACCAACCAATAACAAATGCTTCTCCTTTCTGCGAGTCCATTTTAATCATCCATTTATAAAAAAATAATGTTTAAATCAGCACTTGCTTCATAAAAATAATGATGTCGTTTCTGAAACTTAATCATTCCATATTTATTTTAAATATAACCAAAACTTTAACAGATGTTTCTTTACGAATGGACTAATGAAACCGATAGTGAAGGGAGATAATATGGGCATCTACATTAATAGCTATAGACATAAAGCGTCTTACAGATGATCTACTGGTACTGAATTTTATAACAGAATGAGTTAGCAATGACATCTATCTTTTGTATGCCTTAACCAAAATGTCATTAACAAAACACAAAGGGATTAATGCCCAAATACTAAGGGAGTTAATTTGAGTCATTCATCCTCTGTAATCTGTTATAACTGGCAGTAGTTTGCCTCACATATTATTATGCCAAATACACAGAATCATTGCATGTAAACTAAGCAAATGACAAGATAACTGTATGATAAAACTGATGACAGCTGTATGACAGAGTTTCTGTTCATGCTGTAGACATGACATCATTTGTTTTTCATGTGACAACAGAGCACGTGTGCATGGATGAATAAACCTGCTATGACCGTAAATGGCAATACTTTTAACTGGTGGACAGTACACAATCATATGATATGAACAATCCACTGTCACCAACACACTGACCAGCAGTTGTTTTTTTCACAATGAATTGTAGCATGAGTCATGTACAAACAATTACAAGATGTAGTCTATGCAGGTTTTATTTAGCGAAATGTTGTTTAAATGAAAAAAAAAAGGAACAAAATTCATCAAGTTGTAAACAGATGGTAAAAAGCTATTAAATCTAATATGAGAAACCAAGTGCTTTGTTAGCCTCATATGAGAAATAGCTACATAACACAAGTATTAGGTTTACCAGATCATGTGAGAAAATTCAATATGACCCTGTATTTTAGTTCCAACTGTTTACTTTTCATAGTCCTGTAAAAATATAAACCTTCTAAAATAAGAAATGGCTGAACAATTCAACTGAATAAAATAAATATGCTAATGTTATATGTTTGAAAACATACTACATAGTGAACAAAACTGGTAAAGAATGTAAAATTAATGACACGTTATTATTTAATTTACTGGCTAATTCTGTAGGCAAAACCACCATGCAAATACACAATAATAATAAAACATTTATATACAGATTTGAATGCTTTGAACTGTAACAATGTTTCTAGGATAAAATATGTGGTAATGACAAGAAATTCTGGACCAACTAGGCGGGAAATGGAAGAACTCTTTCAAATATTAATAATGTGATTTTATTTAAATTCTTTCTCAAGTCATTCAGATCCAGAACTTTAAAAAATGAAAAAAATTAATAGAGCCCCTAATACTTCTAATCCCTAAGTAATACTGTAAACGTCTACATTAAATTAACTTTTTTCTAATATACAATGGTTTACTGTAATGTGATAAAGTTTGAATAACATAGTTTATTCTGCCACAAAGAGAACATATAAAAACATTTCTACAATTAATCCTTATCATTAAAACGATGACATGAAACAGTCCACTGTTATATCAGTAGAGCATTATAAATAAATAACACAATTGAAACAATGTTCTCGTTACATTATAACTTACAAGATCAATTCTGTGACCAAAACAATGAAAGTTATGTTTTGAATTCACCACTTACATGGTGGTAAGTAATGTGCATGAAAATCAATTATTTAATTAAAATATCATTATTTTACTTATTAACCAAGTAGTATACTACCACAATTAGATCCACTTGATACAAATACATTGATGGGGCCATTTATTTTTGGTACATAATCATTATCTACGTTGGACCACTGAGATGCTACTCTCAGTTTTGTTTACTTCTAAACGTAACTTATACTAAATAAAGCCATTGGTTGCCAAGTTTGTTTTATTAGTACTCAGTGTGTACAGTTTGTTGAATGAATTAGCGTAAAATTATAAGAAAATTGCAAAAAGCAACATGATCTGCCTTACTATTGCTCATTTGAAGATTTTATAGAAAAAGAGCATACAATCAATTTCAAATGATTAATTTTACAACAGGTTATTTTATTTGTAAATCTTCATTAAAAAGGCATTTATTATCAAATTATGAAAATATTAGATAAGTAATAAATAATATAATACAGTTTTAGGTGTCATGAATTCAAAACAAATCTTAATTGTTATGGCCAAAACAAAATGTTTTCAGAACCTTCTTGTAAAATAATGTAAGTAAATAGGAAAACACAAGGATTTCAAGATGACAGCTCAATACATTTACAGCAGATACCAGGGTAACTGTATGAAACAAACAACCCCAACAGAACACTGATTGCACGCATCTGTTATAGAGGTAAACAGGATCTGTTGATCTACAGTGTATTCTAGACATTCCAAGGTAGTTCACAAACAGGTTTTGTTTTCAGTCTTCCTTCTTCTCCTGTTCGGTTTTCTCCTCAGTGGGTTTTGCACTGTCGACGACAGGCTTGTCTTTAATGGCTATTTGATCACCCCCAGCTGAACCGTTTTGTTCTATCATCTCTTGACTTGTTCCAAACTCATTCACACGCTTCGGATCAACGCGGTATATGTATCGTTGATAGACATATATGAAGAATATCACATCTGAAAATGGAATTTGATAAAAACAATTCAATACACACACTACTAAACTACTTTTGACAGCATTAATGACTTGAAAACACAACCAACCATCCATTCTGTTCCACAACTTACCATGGTTGGGAAGATGCAACAATAAATAATTTAACCATATACATACCAAATTTTGTTTCAATGGCATTACCAACACATGCCACTATTTTATCATCACCAGATAGGAAAACGACAAAGAAATCTCTTTAAGTACCAAATAATTATCTACAAAATAAAGCTCTTTGAATATCAAATAACTATTTACTAAATATTTTCTTCGTACCAATACATTTGTGGAC
The DNA here is from genome assembly GCA_032361425.1 of Peltospira smaragdina. Lineage (NCBI taxonomy): Eukaryota > Metazoa > Mollusca > Gastropoda > Neomphalida > Peltospiridae > Peltospira > Peltospira smaragdina. The sequence goes on along the minus strand of JAUTBW010096045.1, from coordinate 10,503 downwards.
ATAAAAATTAAAGAGATTATATTGCAGTAGTTGGAAAAGTAAGACAATAAAACATTAGATAAACTAGGACGTTACAATATGAAAACATAACATGCTTTGAAATTATCTGAAACCAACTTTGTTTCTTTGAATACAACATAATGTATAAACCAGTAATTAAATTAGTACTCTTAAAAAATAAACAGTTCTAAATATGTTTTCAACCAAATATCTTATCTGTTTATTAATTAAAATGATAAACAGTTTTTATTGTCCAGGGGTATTACAAAAAAGTATGTTATGTTTTGAATATAAACACAAATTGGTCTGATCATTGGTCCAGGACATCAGATGCTACCCTCAGCCAATGATCAGATACAGATTCATGTTTACACACTCTTAAAAATAAAACCCCTGGTTTCTGTTGAGTACATACCATCTCTTAGACACCCTATTCGATATAACGTGGGCATCTTTATAACGAATGCGAAGATGTCGTCGATGAAGGTGTTGAGGGCTTTGTAGGTGAGCATCCTCCAGGGAAGGTGAGCCACCGATTTGAGCTTGTAGTTGATGAACAGCTGTGGGGTCATCATGATGAAACCTGCAGCACAAAGTGTTCACGGTGACACTGTTCATTAGTGGTAAAACATTAAAACAACACAGTATACATTGGAAAGATGAAGATTCAAATAAATGTTGTTGTTTTTTTAATTCAACAAAAAAATAAAATAATATAACGTAACCCTTCAAATCATTAACAAAATAGTCATAATAAGTTATTTTTAATATATATTTTTAATATCCCAAAATAAAGAGATAAAACAATGAGCATCAGTTCTTAGACTGTTAAAATTTAATCAGCACTACAGGCACTTACTACAAATACTAAAGCAGCACTCAGTGCACCCTGGGGCTGAGGTGTACTTGTAAACATGAGATCAGTGAATAAAGATGTTTTAAAAAGCAATCCAGAAACTAGCCTCTCTTACCAGGGGCAGAAAGAATGGCATTTTCTTTAACAATGCACTCAGTACATTTTACCTATGGTTTTATCGCATCAGACATATAATTTGGCACCATTAAGATAGGGAGAAAGGAAACCCGCTGCTACCACATGGGGTACTCTTTCTGATAAGCAGCAAGGAGTGTTTTAATGCATCATCCACTGCATTTATTACACCAGTTGCAGAGCACTGGCTGAAATGAGACAGACATAACTCAAAATAGCAAATAATTTGTTGGGGCTTGCACTGCAATTTGCTAGTCATTCTAGTTTATGTGTGAATCAATTTCGCACTAAGAATTGCTGTTACTGCCTATACTATAAATGTGTTTGTGGTTGTAACACTATATCTTACTGCTTAGAATATATCCTAAAATGTATAGATCATAAACTCTCTTCGGTTCTGAAGATATTCATTGTGCTGACCTTAACTTGCTTGCTCGAGTCTACATGGAAACTGCTAATCAAATTTACAGATGTTCTAACCAAATCACAAAATAACTGGCATCAACTGCTAAAAATTAAAAAAAAAAATTCTGTACAGATTAATCCCTGACCCAATGGGTCAATCAGGTGGGATGGCTTCACTTACCGAAGGTGAGGAGGAATCCGTACATCATGCTGAGAACGAAGGAGTACCAGCCACGGTGTTCGTTGTACAGCAGCGAGTACACCGAGTATGCCACCAGCAGCGGGAACAGCAGCCACGACAGGTACTTGAAGGCCAGCTGCAATAGAATGTCCATTAAAATGAGCATTTATTCATGATTAACTCTCTCATACACATACGACAGGTACTTGAAGGCCAGCTGCAATAGAATGTCCATTAAAATGAGCATTTATTCTTAATTAACTCTCTCATACACTTGAAGGCCAGCTGTAATAGAACATCTATTAGAATGAGCATGTATTCTTAATTAACTCTCTCATACATATATGACAGGTACTTGAAGGCCAGCTGAGTGTTTTGTTTTAATGGCAGATTAAACAGATTTCAATTAACAATTATAGTGGCTCACTGACAAGTTTCAATCTCAAATCAAGTTATATCAGTCAGAGATTTTTTTTTTTTTTTTTCCAAAGACACAAATGCTCACTGGCTGTACATTAGTTAGGTGCTTATACCATGAACCATTTTTATTTTTACACACCATTTATATAAATTATAATTAAGTTGCTAAACATAAATTAAAAATGTACAAGTTAAACAACAAATCAGAAGACAAAACATACAGACATATGCATTTGTTACAACTATATTCACTTACCAAGTCGTACACCTTTGTTTGTGAATCTGTGTAGCTGGACTTATCTTCAATTCGGAGTCTGGGCAAAATACCAAACCACTTGTTTTCTGTGTCAATCTGAAATGAACATCAAACCATTGTTCAATGTACACTTTAATTTAAAATAGCACTTTGATTTATTACTTAATGTACTAAACTATAAAATTCCAATAATCATAAAGACTTGTTTTGCAATTTTCATATGCCAAACAAATTTATTAACCAACCAAAATTTCATCGAAAGGTGTATTTTTAAAATTCACCTATTCATAATAGTATTTTAAAATTTGTTTAAAAACAAATCTTTAACAGTAGAAAACTGAATCTGCCTATATATGCCTACCGAAACATTGACGACTTTCTTGATCTTCCATATTTCTATGACGAGACCTATGAAGACCGAGATCCTCACAACGGTGTTGGTCTCGTTGTCCAGGACATACAGCACGACGATCAGAGACTGGAACACGTTGAAGAAAATAGAACGCACGGACAGACCCTCCAGAGACTTGCGCGACTTCCAAAACTGAATATCTGTTGAAAAAAGGGCAATAACAACATTAACAATAACAGTAATAATAATGATAGAAAAAATTAGAGAAAATATTTATCAGGCTGTACAGATTATTTTATAACAGGAATTATTATTTTGTTTTATAGAGAAAATTCTAATAATTATCAGACCCTACAGATTATTTGAATATAAAGAATTATTCATATTGATTTACACAGAATATTAAAAAGAATATTAAGGTTTTAGCTTCATTTACTAATAAAGACTTAATACTATAATACATTATTAATACTATCAAAATTAACAGCCAGATGAAACAGTTGTAATTAGTAAAAGATGTCTATAATTTTAGTTGAAATAAATATAACAACTGGTACATTATAATTCAAAAGGACTTTACCATTCTTGAATGCCAAGAACTCGAAGATACTGTGAGCAATCGACACCACAATGGTCATAGCCAGCAGGTAGGGGTTGGTCTCCAGAAAGGCAGTCTAATAAATAAAATAAATGTAATCTAGCTGAAATAAATTTAAGCAAATCCAGTGTTTTAGCAGAAGGTTTTGAATCAGCATCTTGAAATATATTTAATAACAAAACCTACTGGAATTACTTCATATTCTGTTTTTAAATTAACATCAAGATGTCATAACAGATGGGTAGCAAGATAATGAAAGAAAAAGTCTAAACAATATATTCTAATGCAAGACTATTTGTTTGCAACAGCCAGCTCAGTGACTGCTAATTTCGTCTATTTCTGACATTAAAAAGTAATTAAATAAATTTAATCTAGTTGTTTACCTTCAGAGCATCTTGATCCTCGTCTGACTCCTCCATCATGTCTGAACCGAGAAAGCTGTACCACTTGTTGCGCATGCCCTGTGCAGCATACAGCTGCCAGCGGAACAGCGAAATTGGGGAATACGTCAGCGTCAGGTTTAAGATCCTAGAGCAAGCAAGAAAGGGAATATTTTACTTTATGATACATCCAATACATTAATTATGGTTAAATGTGTCATCAGATAGGCCTCTAAGTACCAATAAGATGTTAAAAAACACCTACTACTGTTTCCAATTAGCAGCAAAGGATCCATCCAAAGCAGAACAGCACCTACTAAAAAAATTATTATGCCGGCAATAGATCAATGGGTAATGGGTGATAACTGTTCTCATATTCCTATGTCAGCACTCTACAAATGGTATATCAAATGCCATAGTATGTACTATCCTGTCTACAGCATGGTTCATACTGACACTCCTTATGTGGCAGCAGTGGGTTTGTCTCTATAAGAATTTTAAGACATCTGCATCATATAACCAGTAATACAATGTGTTGAGCGTGTTGTTAAAAGAAACATTTATATCTCAAATACGCAAGTTTTGCGTGTCTAGTAAACCCTTGCTAATATATATACTTACTTTGTTGTATCATTAATTGGAGTGAAGTCTGTATTCAGATTCCAGTAGTCATTGAAGAAAATCACAGGATAATACTTGTTAAGTCCAGGCAAAAACTCAATATCTGGGAACAAAATAAACACAAAAAGTTATAAAACACATTTTACTAAGTAATACTAAAATAAATATATATTTCCTAATTTCCTACAAAGAAGGCAAATTATTAGAACATGTAATCTTGTAAAACCAAGAAATTAATACCTAAATATATTTAAGTAATAACTTTTATAAGAATTAATATTTTAACTATTAATTTTATTAAGGCTAATAAGCAATATTTAGTCTAAAAAATTAAGAAGTTATGAGCAAAACAATTCTTTCTCTCTTTACACCACACAGTACAATAACAATCCATTAAAATAACAAAACAAACCCCACTTAACAACACAACACACTTCACAAAACACTTTCTACTTTTTGAGATTCCGACAATCTTGCTGGACTATACAGTGATTGTCCTGTTATCATTGAGCAACATAAGCTTAAAGTTCCTATATGCCTGAATTGGTATCAGGATTCCTATAAGAGCTGAAAATCCAAATGCATGATTCACATGAAATATTTACAAAAATTAAAAAAAGGTATCTCTTAAGTTTGTCCTTAAATAAAAATCAGGATCATCAATGAGTTGAGACTAGCTACATGTAGAAAACTTTTTAACCACTAGTGGTAAGGTTCAGCGTTGCAAATAAATTTAGATTCAGTAGATTCTTGTGAATATAATTGAATTTTTATCCATGATGCATATAATAATCTTTGTGACAACTGTACACAATTAAAACAATATAATCCTACATTCATCCAAAGGCTGAGGAATGCTGCCCGGTATCCAAGGAGAATGGTCGTCAAGGAGATTCACTGTCAGATTGGGATGCCAGTGAGACAGAATCTCATAGGATGAAGAGTTGTCCTTCTACAGAGAAAAACAAACAAGATCATCATAATAATTTAATGTTGTTGTGAAAAAAAGAAATAAGATAATAATAATAAAATGATATTATGACCCAATATATACTTTGAACACAGTATTTTAAAATGCTAATAGCTATTAAAAGTGGAGAAAATATAAGAAATGGCCGGAAATGCCAAAGGTCAGAGGTCAGGATACAGTATAGAGGAAATAAGGATTTACCTTGATGAGAGCAGGATGGGCATCAGTTTGTCCTGTTAGCAAGTTCACAGTGTTATGGAAACGTCTTTTCTTGTATCGGTTCAAGCCTATGATTAAAGTGAAATAAAGGAAGAAAAGTTACATTTTACACTAATAATATTTATCACGATTATCATCATAAATGTATGAATTAATTATAAATAAATACAAAATGACTATATTTTTTAAGGATGAAGAATTTTGGAATTGCATTAAAAAAGTAATGGATCAATCTGATATAGCATACTACAGTTCTGTCCAACGTGGTCTTTGGCGATGTCATAACAAGGTTTGTTATATCAATTGAATATACTTTTGATTTATACACCATATTTGAAGAAGATCTGTAAATATATGATAACAAGCCTTTAATAAGATCATATACATTAATTTCCATTCAATCAAACTTACGCTTTGAGCGATAGGTTGTTGTCTTCTTAGAATATTTTCCCTTATCTGCAGGATCTGGGCTTTTGCCTGCTTTTACAAAATACACATGAATGTACAATGATCCATTATTCTGCACTGCCTGAAAAAAAGAAATATACTTTTTTTTAAATTAATTTAATAAAGGAACAAAACTTAATATGAAAACAAAACATGCTCTTAAAAGCTAAATCATATAAATTCACAAAGATGACAATGTTGTCACATGCGGCTAAAAGTAATATGGACCATGTGTCTACACATGTGAGAACCTGCATTCCCTATCAATATGATTACTGCATCCCCATCCCAAATTGATAATCGATCAAAATATAACCTTTCATGGTTCATTTGCAATAATCATTTGTAACAACTATTTAATTCTGAAAGAAAAAATATGGGTACTTATATTTAGAGTTACACCATATATATTTCAAGATCAAGAAGGATGGAAGGATTATTTAACAATGCACTCAATGTATTTTATGGTGTCATTGATGAAAAATACTCACTATGCATTCCCACAAAATCATTCAGATGTCACTGATTCTAATCATACTGCACAAACTAATTATTATTATTGGAAGTTTGGTATTATACAACTATGAAATGAAAGGCAATTCTATTAACTTAATATATCTTACATTTACTTTATGATGACATGTGACTTATGTTATGGCATTTCGGCACACTTGAAACATTAACATGGAACAAAACAAAATTCACACAGTAAATGAGATAAGTACACTTTTCCCTTTTCTTTAACATTATGCACTGTCAGTTATAACCAGTGATAGAACTGGGGCTGCTGACTGCACTTCACATTTTGATCCAGCCAGGAGTTATTTTGTTTACTGTTACGTTTTTCTACAGAAATATACTAACCTCTGATGCATGGATCTGACCAATTTTTTCAAATGAGCCATCTCCATTGGGACCACTTTTCCAGTCACCATATGTCAATCCTTTTTTCTGCCAAAAAAGGGCCTCTTCATTTTTGAAATCTGTGAATTCTTCTTGTTCTGAGATATAAATATACATATCCTGAAAGAATAAAAAAGAAAGGATGAATTATAAAGTAAAAATACCATCTTAACTGCATATATTGATTTTATTAATTAAAAAAAAAAAAAGTTTATCTGTAATTATGCAATTTATGGCTTTAGCTTAAAGCTACTATATCGAGAATATTTTTATTATTTAAACATTTAGAAAAGACGATCAAGTCATGTTATGTCTGACTGGCAGGCTCCACACCAGATTCATTGTGCTATTATTGTTATCTAGGTCACATACAAACGCTTTATTTTAGTACATGGTCTTTCACAGGGGGACCCGCCTCACTTAATCAAAATGGCGATATTTTTTATTTAACGCTTGAAGATATTCCTCGATAATTCAGGTACAGTAGTGTTTATATGTTGTATTAGTAATCAGTGTTAAAACACAGTAAATCGACAATATAGTATTTAATGAAGGTATAAAATATTTATTTATTATACTAATTCAAAGTTTATTATTATTTTATTAATTTGTACATTGCAAGTCAAAGTAATAATGACATGGTTTTCATAATCAATGGTATATTCTATATTATATTTTGTCCTACCAATGTTTTTAAGTCTATATAGAACATACTGATTCTCTACAGGGATGTTTTATAGCACATCACATATAAATAATAAATCTTATTCAATTCAATAATAATGTACTCAACGCATTTTTATTAACTGTTGTATTGGCGTTGGATATTTTTTTATTAGACAAAACCTTAGTGGTTCACTGAAAGGGATAAATTTCAGACTGACCATGTATCAGATAGGCATGTTAACCATTATGCATTAGTCTATCACGGCGCCCCACCACAACACATATCGCATAACTATTCTAATGCCGTATCGCTTAACTATTCTAATGCCGTTATTTCAAAACTACCCATGAAGAAAAATAACCACACTTTAAGAATGAGTAAAATATTTATATAAAAGGACATCAAGACTACATTTTAAAATTACCATTTTCATATTTGCTTGAAATACATTCATGGAGGGAATTGGTGCACTGCCATCTTTGGTCGGGTTGGTGGTTGGAGATCGTCGGAAAAGACTTGCGACGATATAGATGAAAAACATACGGATACCAAGAGTCTTAACAACTCCCCAGAAGTTTGTTCCTTGAGCTGGTGGTGCTTGCTAAAAAGAAAAGGAAACATAACTGAAATAAAAGCAAAATCATACTTGAGCATAAATCAACAACACAAAACATACAATGCACCATCCTATTAAAAAGGTACAGATTCCAGGGAATAGTTTGTACACAAAAAATTTGGTTAGCAATTGCTGCTAAATATTTTATGATATGATTAGCACATCCATATATTTGATTAGCTCTTTCCATATAGTCTTGAGTAAGCAGGTTTGGGACATTAAAGTTAATTCCTTTGAGCCTAATGTATTTAGTGATCTACATGTTTTCAGGATGTATTGTAAGCAAAGAAAAATAAAATAATTTTACTACAACTGTGAAAACATTTATAGAATATTTGGTTTGCAGCAGCAATCCATAGTGTGAAATGGATTCGCATGTGAGCAACAGTGACTTAGCAAACTGCAATGCGAACCCCAACAAATTATTTCCTGAGAATCTAATCACTAATGGAAATAGAATACTGAAGCAGTGTAGAGTATTTTATCAGTCCTAATAATATAAATGTGTTATGCATAATTTTCACAACAATAACACTGTACATTTGTCAACAATTTAATTATTATATTGCATTTTTAATATTTTTGGTTAATTCAAAAATAATAATTAAAAAAAACATGATGGCAATGTGTCACAGCAGTATTAATGACTTGAATTATCACAGTATTTTTGTCCTTGTTCATACATTTCCAGTTTGTTTAATATTGATTTCATTAAAATATTATATTATTTTTGTGAGAAAAAAAAATATAGTAAAACTAATTATATAGGAAATGTCACAGGGTTGATATGACATTGATCACTGTCAGGTAACCACTAGGATTTTTTTCAAATAAAAGTGATCCTAATGCCGATATAATCATTAATAAAAATGTGCTGAATGCTTCATTAAATAAATAATTAATTAAATACATAATTTTGTTCTGAATTTAAATCAATATAAATTTATTATTCTCTCTATTTCCTTCAGATCTATAATTTAACTGGACATTGTGCACTTGTAACGAATATTGTTTTTGATCTGTTCCACAATAATTGACATCCACCATGTACAAATAGTAAGTAGGTTGTACTCATCGCTGATGGATTATTTTTCAGCAAAACAAGGCAGGGCTTTCCCCAGGATTTTTTCAAAGCGCTTACATTTTAGGATTTTTTTAAACTTCAAGTTCAATAGATGGATTACTAAAATTTAATTTAAAAAAAATCTTAGATTAATTGTTGCTTTATATTTTGGGGTGTTTTTAATACATTAGAATATTGCTCGAAGCAAATCCGAAAAAAAGTCAATAATAAGTAGTCACTTCCATATAGACCATTCCACAAAAATTGAATATTATATATAATAATAATTTGACTGTAAATGGAAATTATATATAATAATGATTTGACTGTAAATGGAAATTACATTTATGATAAATGCTTTGATTAAATAATTTTATTATTTCTAGAAAGTGATCTCTTTATACAGTTAACCTGTGTAGGCAATAATGAAGCAAAATTTCTGCTTTCAAAACAAACCATAATCATTATTGGCACAGTGTCCATTTTTATTATTTCTAGAAACATCTTCCCTTTATGCAGTTATCCTGTACAGGTGATAATTAAGCAATATTTCTGCTTTCAAAGGAACCATAAATGTTTGTGCTGATAACTTTCCATGTAACATTCAGTGCTGCTGTGTAGTGAACACAGGCCATCTAGTGCAGTCAGCTTAAAAGTTCACATTCACGTTTCGGGCAATTAACAACATGCAGATATGCAGCAGTAAAAACAATAAACTTGAACTTAAAGGAAAGTGGCTGTGGTTTCTTCCCAGTAAGGAACAAATAAAACTGTTGTTAAAGTATCATCAAAAGTTTCTTCAAAATCTCAATGAGTTATTGTCCCTTCTAAAAGCATTTAGTGCATTTTTGTTTACTATTGATAATCACAGATTTCATGTTTATTTTGTGGATTTGTAAATGATTTTGTTCCATATGCTTTCAAAATATAATACAAATTTTAAGATAAATTAAATAAAAAAATAATAAAAAAATACATTAAATAGATTTTTAACCTTAGCATCATGGCAAATGGGTCTTACACGAACATTTTAACCTCAGTTTAATTTTAAAATCATCTTTAAATTATTTCTATTTAATGACTCACTAAGCCCATTTTTAGTAATGGTTTATATCCACGATTGATGTGTAATTGCACAAAACATTTCAACCAATGCTCTACAACTGATGCTATCTTGTCTGTGGGATACTGCATACAAAAGACCCCCTGCTACAAATCAGAAACGGTAATCTACATGGCAGCAGTGGGTTTCCTATCTCACTATCACAATATTCCTTAGCCATATGACTGTCATATAAGCATATATAAAATGTGTTGAGTGCATTGTTATATAAATATATTATTTACTCTCTCTCTCTCTCTCTCTCTCTCTCTCTCTCTCTCTCTCTCTCTCTCTCTCTCTCTCTCTCTATAT
>JAUTBW010095934.1:0-16916 GCA_032361425.1 Peltospira smaragdina | reverse complement strand
CATACAAAAGCCACCACTACTAATGAACACATGAAATAAAAAATCTTCCTGTTGGCCAATGAGGGTCCGGCAGAAAAAGCATACATCCAGGTATTGATATTGAGAACTAAGACATCCGGTTTAATTCGCGTATGCTACACACACAAATAATGCGGTTTTCTCTGCAGTAACAGGCAAGACAGAATGAGAGATATACATCTATATTTACTACTCTAGAAATTAGACTTGTCATTTTGGTAACTGTAACATGTGATAAACAAACAAGTTATTTAGATGGGATATTTAGTGTAGATATTCAAGCTACTAATTACCAGTCAAGCTACTAATTACCCTTCCCTGTCTAACAGCGACACGGTTGTATTGTTCGAGTGATGTAACATGAAAGAGTTAATAGTTAACATCAAATCTTGCATACTTTACGTTTCATCCTTTTGATTTATAATGACACTAGAGCTAAATTCACAATCGCATATGTCGATACCTGAGTGAATGACTCTGTGTAGTCTATATGCATTTTCATTGGCTGCTCCTTACATGACCACTTGGCTACGAGTTTTACATTCACCTGATATCCTGGTACAACATAATACCTACTGCTCTATTAAATAAATATTTTTGCCTGAAACTTTCAGATCAAAAGTGTTTAATGTTTCTTTCAAACTCGCCATTGTCTTATCGGAGTATTAGTTTTTGGGGATGTGTATAAACGTAATGCACAACAGCACATTTTCATAAGGTTTGATAGTAAACATTTGGTGTCCTAGTAGGACAGGCAGCGCCACCTAGCAGATTAGTTTACTAGACACTCATTTATCTTTGATTTGCCAAGGCCACCAAGATTGGAACATTGTATAACAGTGTCAATTTCGTCTGTGCAGCACTGCCTTTGATGCTAGCTGACCTCCCAAGTCTTTAGAGATAAAAGCTCCAACAAAAACATTTCTGATTGGACATAATAAACAGTGGTGTTATAACTGGCTGTGACAAGACAGGGTCTTTAGCCATGTGTATGATCGACAGCACAATGGGTGTAAGCATAGTAAATAACTTATTGTTGTTTTTGTTTCATTCTAAGTAGTGATTCACTGATTACAGTATTAACCAACATAACAGTGTGCAGCAACACCCATGTGGGTTATTATTATTATTATTATTATTATTATTATTATTATTATTATTATTATTATTATTATTATTATTATTAATAGTAACAATTATTATTTTGTTACTATGTTTATGTTATTATTATGTTTATTATTATTAGTTTATTATTATTATGTTTATTATGTAAATAAGAAAATGCCCTGTTTATGTATGTAGTAGTAATGAAACATCAAACAAATATACTACTCTTTTGATAACTTTAAGTTTAATAGTTTCATTGTTCACTTGGCAGTTTCTTCAATCAAACTGGCCCACCCCCCACTAAGCTCCTACTGAGCTATCTGGGCCCCCTGGCTTATTCCCGGCTAAATACCATACTAACACAATCCCTTGACTATTACATTAAGAAATATTTAAGTTGAATTAATCATAATTTAACCTGTGACAATTATTATTTAGTGACTTAGAAATATGCATGTAATCTGTTGGTATTATTGCTTGCCACCATCAACTACAGTCCTGTTAGTTCTAAAATTATTTAATTAACCTTGGAGTGACTGATGGATTTACTGTACTATTAATCTTGTTATCTAAATAAACATTTTTGAACTTTTACCTTGGAGTTGTACAGAAGTACTTTAACTACATTCATCAAGGAACTTTTATTATTTTTACCTGAAGTACAGAAGTACTGGAACTTAGTCACCCATGGCCATTACAATAATTATGCTTTTCATTTATAATAAGTATTTAGAGAAATAAATACCTCTATTCTGTGAAATTATGCTTTTAACAGTACTGCACTTAATTCAACATACCTTATATTGCTATGTATTAGTCGACCCCTTAGTTTGCCTCTTTAAATCTGGCAGAAAAATAATGATACTATGCATAAGCTGATCCAACTTTATTTGCTGTTAATGACAGAAAGTTGACTATATTAATGTTTCATGGGTATTTAAACCAGTCAAATTGCATGACATACTACTGTTAAAGGGTATTTGAATGTCAGAAGGTAGTTGAGGTGGGAGAATGCTATAGTACATTTGTGAAATATACCAGTCACTAAAATTATAGGGAGTAGTTAATTTTGTTTTGAATGATTAGTGCCAAAACAATCTTTCCTGTTACAGTCCGTCCTGTTGTGGTTTGACAGGACAGATGTGCTTTGTCCCAGGAGAGACCTGTGTCACAATTATTTCTCTGGTGCATGGATGTAATGCTATATACTCTAATGCGTTCATGTGGAAAAAGATACCGGATTATAACCTAATGTTTAACAAAAAAATCAGGCTGAATGGAATGGACAGAAATCTTGATATTTTTTGATGACTCATATACATGATAACTGCTAAATATACGACATACGATAAACAAATCTACATAGTTAAAGGACTATAGATGCTCTGCAGTTGCTTAGAATTTATTTATTTTTTAATTATTATTTTTTTTAAATGTAATTTTCTATGTTTGAATTACCTGTTTCCGATAATGTCCCATTTCCGTTAGTGGTGTTTTTCCAATATTTTACCTATTTTATCAACTCCATGCTCCAGGGAGATATTTGTAAAGTTGAAAAGTCGGTTTATACACAGCAATATATGGTAGTAGAAAACAAGAAGCATTGAGAATTATTATCTCTGAATTTGTCACAAAGTCACAAAAAGCCCATGTTTTCCATGATTTTTGTTTGGAGACTGATAGTGAACATTTCTACTGTTAGAAGCCAAGGCTTGAAGACAGCATATGCCAACACTGAAGAAGACAGTGAAAGACACTGATACTGATTGCAATGATGAAGATTTCAACTATGGATAAATAGAAGCTATGAATTTGACCCATAATCTGACACAAATAATGATGTAGCATACAATTATGATAAAGGTGATCAGCTGTAGAAAACTGCAGGATCATAGTTGATGAATTTTATCAATTGTTTTTCTCCTATCCTTTTTGGCTTTTATTTATTTGTTTGTTTTTGTTTGCTAATTTGTTTTTAATTTTATTATTTAAATTTTGTTCAAAGTTATGGACTGTCCCGTTTTTTATTTTCATGAAGTTCATATAATATTCAGTTCAGTTTTTGCTAATATATTGTTACAAACAGAATTCTTGTTAATTTTGCTGTCATTTGATATATACCTTTATGCTGTTATCTTCAGTAGTTTTGGAAATATAGATAAATGAAGATAACAGGCATGATTTAAAATGTCTCCCAGCATAGTGCATGAGAAAAAAGTAAGCCCATTATTTCAGAAGGGACTGATGGCATACATTTGCATAAATATTTTAGTTTTTATTGGGACATGAATTGAAGGATCTTAAATGAAAGACAAATGATTGTATCATTCATCTCAGATTTAAATAATGACTTGCATTTTTATTATTAAGTCACATCATTTTTTTTTATGGAGGACCCTGTTAGCTGAGCCACTTTTTACTCAGCCATGTCCTGTGAGTAAGGTATGCTGTTCTAACAATCAACAGTGTAATGGGTAGATCAGCTTATCAGCTACACTTCCTAGTTAAGTTAGCTTAATAGGACAACAACCTGCAATCTCATGGACCATCAAAAATATTTTTTTAAATGGATCAACTTTCCCAACTGGGTAAATAGTGCTACTGCAAGGTGTATGTTGATCCAAAATGTTAAAACAACTGACATAAAAGGAACCATAAAATGTAACAGTATAAATATTTATAAAACCTTTATTGAATACATTACAGTTACGCAACCATGATAAATATTAATTTCAACATAATAAAACCTAATGAAAACCTTTTTCTTCTTTTTTTAACCTACCAACAACACAGGCTATTAATAGAAAGTCAAATGTAATTGCTGTAATATTAGTAAAATAAAACTTGCTCTGGATTCTTTGTTTCTGCAGACAATAAAAACAAGATATTTTAACCACACAATATGAAACATAAAGGTCTTAATACACGAAAGTTTTCACCGAATGAACTTTATCAATGCAAACAAGGTTTCTAAAGGTATGAAAACCAAAATGCTATAATGTGCACGCAAAACTGTTTTTGCCCCCACCCTCCTAAAAAACTTATGGTAACAAACAAAGTACAAATGAAATACCAAATACCATGGTAACTACTGGACATAAAAATGAAATTATTAGCCATGTAATAATGAACATATCTGTCTCAATATCAATAAAACTCTATCTGAATGAACTTCAATAACCCAAATATAATTACCAGAACTTATGCACAAACAAGCACAATACAAGGTGTGTAGCTGTATAATATCTATGGGTCTACAGTGCACAATATTTCAAAACCTAGCATAACAGACTGTTTGGGTTATCTAACAGATTGCCTGAGATTTTCATTTAAAACGAGAAAATTATAACAATCATCAGCAGCAGTTCATTTGTAGTTCGTAAAAATATTTATCTTGACCCTTTACAAATTACATGCTGGTTTATTCTGGTAGTTTACACATAAAGTGAGTAATTAATGTCTGTCAGTAGCCTATGTTGTTAATTAGTTAATTAGTTATCAACAGGTGTCACATTACGTCTAGAACTCTACTTAAAGAGAAATGGGAAGAAGTGGCTTAGCATATCCAAAGGCTCAACTAACCCGGTCATCCCTTATATAACAAGGTTTAATAGAAAATAATGGTATTATTTACTTACTGTAGTTTTGTTGGGAAATTCCTTCTCACTAGATCATAGTTTGGACAGGTCTTTTTCACAGTATCCGCTGTAAGCAGAAAGGCTGAAGAAAACTCCCGAATCAGTCTTACACTTGTTTTACTGTTAATCTCACTCTCAATAACTACCAGCAATATGAAAACAGCCACAGACAGAGCATGTTGAGGAGTCTCAGGTTTTTGAAGACCGCTTTTCAACTCTTCGAACAAAGGCTTAAATATTATATCAAAGCACTGCAAAAATATTTAAAAATTCAAAATTAGTCATATTTGAAAGAGATTTGTTTTTGCTTTTAAAACAACAACATAACAGAACAGGATTACTTAAAATATTTGTGTAACTAGGTTAGTTTCAGTTACATAAAAACATTCAGTACTCTGTGTATTTTATGTCTTACAACCACACAGTTCACACAAATATATACATACAATAACGGAAAGTCAATCAGCTGTGTTTTATTTCTATAAATATCAAGGCCAAATATTGTCTTAACATTATGTCACAAATTAAAGAAAAAATGGAGACACTTTTCATCACAGAAATGCAGACTATTTGTGATTTAAAACCTCATAACTCAAAGTCAGCTTCTTTAAAATTATATATTAAAATATAATCCAGCTTTGATCATTTGTTTTTAATAAATAAATATATGGAATCTGTTACGGTTCAACATTAAGACCTGTCTGAATGACAATGTCTAATAAACAACTTGTTAGCTCTAGACATAACTGCTTCATACTAGCCCGACTGGTATGTTGACACTTTATAAGTGGTGAATAAATTTTCCATAATGTCATCCTAAAAACATAAATATTTTTCATTATCATTCATCAGAGGATTGCTAAATTATTAAACTATTATTAAATCCAAGATTCTATAATTAGATGTGATGTAATGGACATTGATTAACTGGACAATCCCAACTGGTGCTAATTGCTGACAGATATAAAGTTTAAGATACATTTATAACAATTCAGTCAATTCTGTGCTCTCATATTGATTTGCCCTATATAGTGTGCTTTGTTTTGAGATATTTTTATTGAATACAATCAATAGGATTGCACAACAAGGACAGCCTATATACCTGTTTTCCAGAACAAGACAAGACATCAGACAATAATAACAATTACATACAAACATAATTTTATTAACATAATAGCATAATGTCCAAAACTCATACGGCCGATTTCACCAACTATGTCTAGGTTAAACAAGTATACCGTATATCACTGTGTATTAGCCTACTTCGTGTATAAGCCGACCCCATAGTTTGCCTCTAAATCTGGTAGAAAAAGACTGGTACCATGCATAAGCCAATCAAACTTTAGTAGATTTTTCACTGAACTATATTTGTGTTTTGCAGGTATTTAAACCAGTAAAATTACAAATAAAGCTTCAAAAACAAGCATCCTACAAAACTGGTACCTAATATAAATAATATTTTAACACACAACGTTACTTTCATACAAGTTTCTTATTTTGTAAAAGACGGTGCATGGATAAACTTCTTCTATGTAATTATTATTACTATTATTTATTTTTGCAAAAGAAACTAAAGGATGAACAAATAACAGAAAGAAAATATTGCCAGGCATGGTCAGTTACATTTTCAGTTGAGTAATAAAAAAGCAACAAGTCCAGCTCTGATTACATGACCTACTTCCTGTTTGTGAAAACTTTGGCCAATGTTTACGCATATATTAAAAGAAAGATATGTTTGAAGCTTATATACATGATGACTGCTAAATTATATGACAAATAAACAAATCTACGCTGTTAAGGAACTATGGATGTTACTGTAGTTGCTTGGAAAAGTTTTTAAAACATTAGTTTCTGTGCTTGAATGACTTATTTCCAATAGTGTCATATTTCCGTTACTGATGTTTTTCTGATATTTTACGTAAAGTATTTGATCAACTCTGTGTATAGGCCGACCCCCTGTCCCAAGAGACATTTGTAGGGCTGAAAAGTCGGCTTATACAAAGCGATATACAGTAGTAATATTTTAACACTCAACACATTGGTCAGTACCGTCACAAGTTTTAATTAGTCAGTCTGATAATTATAGTAATATTTTAAAATTACATTGTCGATTTTACCATGTTTTAACACTGGTTAATAATACAACATACAAGCACTACAGTACCTGAAATTACACTTGTTACACTTTGCTATCAAGGGATATTGTCAAATCCTAAATACAAAGTTTGCCATTTTGTTTAAGCAAGGTGGGTCTCCCCGTGACAGAACATGTACTAACACAGAGTATTTGTATGTGACCTAAATATCTAGCTAAAGCTATAGCAGCATAATGAGGCTGGTTATGGAGCGTGCCATTTAGACGTAGCATGATTTGATCGTCTTTTCTAAATGTTTAAATAATAAAAATATTCTCAATATAGTAGCTTTAACACTCAAGTTTTATTTACTCAGTCTGATAATTATAATAATATTTTAACACTCAGGTTTTATTTGGTTAAAGTAAACCACTGTAATAAAATTTTACAACAGTATGTAGAATATGGCGTGTTTTTACTAATTTGGCCTGTTTGGCGTGTTTGAGCTTGTCTGCTGGCAGATTATGAAATGTCTAGGTCATATCCATCTCTGATCAAAGACTTATAGATTTGCAATAAAGTGACCGATTCGGTCCCCCACTACAAGTTTGTTTATGAAATGCACAGAATTGTTAATGAGGGTCCGGCAGAAAAAGCATACATCCGGGTATCGATATTGAGAACTAAGACATCCGGTTTAAATTTGCATGTGCTACACACACAAATAATGCCATTTTCATTGCAGTAGCATGCAAGATATAATGAGAGATATACATCTGTTTACTACACTAGAAATAAGACTTCTTATTTTGGTAACTGTAACATGTGATAAACAAACAGATGTTATTTCGATGGGATATTTAGTGTAGACAATAGGCTCTATGCATGCACTTAATCTCGAGCCAGTCAAGCTACTAATTACCCTTCCATGTCTAACAACGACATGGTTGTATTGTTCGAGTGATGTAACATGAAAGAGGTAATAGGCAACATCAAAACTTGCATACTTAGTGTTTCATCCTTTTGTTTTATTATCACACTAAAGCCAAATTCACAATCACAAATGTCGATACCCCAGTGAATGACTCCATGTAGCCTAGAGATGGTGTGTCTGCTATCTGTGTTTTCATTGGCTGCTATTTATATGACTACTTGGCTAAAAAAAATTTTTTACTCAATACCCTGGTACAACATAACACCTACTGCTCTAATAAATAAATATTTTTGCCTGAAACTTTTAGATCACAAGTGTTTAATGCTGCTTTCAAGCTGGCCATTGTTTTATTGGAGTATTAGTTTTTGGGGATGATTATAAACACAATGTAAAACGGCGCATTTTTATAAGGTTTGATAGCAGAGTAAACACTCCCTGTCTTAGTAGGACAGGCAGCGTCACCTCGCAGATTAGTTCGCTGGACCCTCATTGTAGCTCTCTCATTTCAGGACAGATTTGACACAAATAGCCCTGTTCAACATGACCATCATAAACGGTCGGAAGTATTACGATCTGAACGAAGAACTGCTGCCATGGATACGTGACAACTGGGAAGCGCTAGTGTGTCCTGAGGTAAGGCACTGCTCAGTCAAAGAGAAATATTTCCTGACTGAACGAGACAGCCAGGCAGGTGATAAATTATTGCTGGTCAAAGAGAAATATTTCCTAACTGAACTAGACAGCCAAGTGGGTGATAAATTATTGCCGGTCAAAGAGAAATATTACCTAACTGAACTAGACAGCCAACCGGGTGATAAATTATTGCTGGTCAAAAAGGTTGATATTTTACATATTAAAAAACACAAGTAGCGAATTCTATTTATCCTATTACATTTCTAAAACAACATTTTGAATAAAAAATCTCATAAATATTTAACATTTTTAACTCTTGTGAGGATCTTAATGCAAATAGAATTTGGAGAATTGCAGATTTTCAACCTTGTATAAATTCAGCCATTTGTGAGTTTACCAGTACTGATTCTTGTTCATGAGTCGATGAGTTTAAAAAATAAGTAGTAGATAATGATTTTGCTAGATGTTTTTTAGAGTACTATTAATAAACCTATTTACATTTTGCAGCTTGTATTTCACACATTAGGGTAATATTTGTACAGCATAAATTATCTCTGAAATTATTTTGTAAATTGTTTAGTTGCAGTATGCCACGGACAAGGAAATAGAGGCAAATGTTTTAGAAGCGCTACAGTCTCACAAGTCCAGGTATGTGAGATCTACAACCAGGGTTGCTGGTCGTAGTACCGTAGTGATAGTAGTAGAAATGGCTTGCATGTGTACGTGATTATAAAATATCGTGTTGAGTGGTTTATAGTGAATATTTACCAGTAGTGATAATAGTAGAAATGGCTTGCATGTGTACGTAATTATAAAATATCGTGTTGAGTGCTTTATGGTGAATACTTATCATGTTTAGTGGTTTATAGCAGTGCTCCAGATAATATTTAGATCTGTTGGGTATTTCACTCCCTGTTTTAAAAATCATTGAGTGAAATTTCATCCAAAACAAATTTCACTCCCCATTTTGAAATTTATTGAATTTAAGTGAAAATATTCCATTTCGTTAAACGTTATTACTATAATTAATACTGAGTACTTAAATAAATAGGTTCAAACAGATAGGCCATGAATGTGCATGTGCAAATTTGACAAATACAAGTAGTATTCACATGTTAAATTTCAATCTGTTAGTCTTAGTGATGAGCTTACCTGATAATGATATAAATGTCAAGTACTGATGACATTATTTAGCAAAGTATTATGCTAGCAGTTAACTGTTAAAAAATGGAATACTCTTATTTATAACCAATGCAGTATGACAGACTCTAGTCTGTATTACTGTTGATGTATTTATTATTGTAATTTGATTTGTGCTCAAATGGATGTGTGATCAAAATTAACAATTATAAACGTCCAATAATGGTCATTTGAAGCTATATTTCGGTCCATTTCGGTATTTTCCTGGCACCTCACGCTCAGTTCTGTTTTCGTTGTAAGCCATTCGGAACACCTCGTACATTGTAATCGTGGCGGAATATAACGAAATGTTTTGATTGTGCCCGATACTTTTGTTTACCGACAATGACCGAAGGTGTCCGATGATATCTGCAACTTGGAGTCTTTTTCTAACGATCTGTATGAAAATAAATAATCCTTGATGTCCCTTATTATTTATTTACCTTGGCGGTAATAATATATATGAAAATCCTGAACATACATCGTAGAACCCAATTTTTCTGTTAGATAATTATGTTGGATTATAGAAGCCCTACCGCATTGTATGTTTTACATTTTATTGAGTTATTTCATATGTTGAACAAAATAAATATAAACACAAACAAACAAAAAATGTAGTGAGCATTAAACACATAATGCCACACCATGTTAATCTACTTAATGGCCAAACAAAGTATTAATTGAAAATATATACATTTGATTTGTCCTTAAATTTACCTTTTATAACCATTTAAATAATCGCCAAATGTGGCATATTAACGATATATTTAGATATTTTTCAGAATTATTCTGACACGAAAAAATTTAGAAAAAAGCAACAGCGTTTTGGATTCCTGAGTTTTGACATATTATTTTTTTGTCGCCACAGGATCCTCCATTTAAATATACAGACACCATTTATGTCGATCAATTCCGAATAAATACGAAAGTTTCTGATGTAATATTTTCTCATTTTACCTCGAAAGACCTCCAACATTCGGTAGGGAGGGAATTCCCTTCACTGTTATTTTATTGAAATATTTTCAGAGATACAAAAGTGAGGTTTGTAATCTAAAATAATTATACTTTTTATTTCTAATAAGTATTTAGTGAAATAAAGACCTAATTCCGTGGCATTATGCCTTTAACAATCATCCTGTTTTTGTTGATGGCAACTATACTTACTAAATTTAGCAAACACACTATATTCGACACAACTAGAACAATAATGGTACCAACAATATCAGAGCATGGTTTCGACCAAGCTGCGACAAATGCCGTTTTCTCAAATACGTTTCTATCCATTTTAAATGTTTAGTACTGCCCACTGCTTTACATCTAGTTATAAAATCACAAATTACTGTGTCTTTAATTTTATACTTCATCAATCATATTATGGTGGATGAGTATGGCAAATATTAATTGTATGATTACTGAATGGCAAATTAACTTACCGTTTCTAAATTATCAACACAACCAGTCGGGCAAGTAAGAAACGGATACCACTAGACCGAACCCGCTGTTTAGTAGACAATGTCATTCAGTCGTGCCTTAATGTCGAACTCTGGAAAGATCCCTTGGTGTCAGTTAAATTGTAACGTTTGTCTCACTCCAGCCAGTATCCCACGATTGGTATGTGCTATCCTGTCCATGGGATAGTGCATATAAAAGACACCTTGCTGCTGATCGAAAAGAGTAGCCAATGTGGCGGCAGCGGGTTTCCTCTTTATCTACATGGTCCTTAACCATGTATCTGAAGCCATATAACTATTTGTGTGTCGTTAAATAAATATTTCCTTCTTCTTCTTTAGTGTCCCCTATAGCCTAGTTGTTAACACGCCTCCCTGACGCGTTGTCGATTTCAGATCGACCTCTGTCAGTGAACCACAATATTTTTCTCTAATAAAAAATTATTCCCAACGCCGATATAACCATTAATAAAAATGTGTTGAGTGTGTCATTTTGCATAACCACCAAACAACCAAGCAAATCATTCGTGCATAATTTTGATATGGTTAAGTGTATAATATATATATATATATATATATATATATATATATATATATAGTTCCTCTTAGGCTGGTTTGTCATAAGTAGTGTAGCCTCATAACTGCCAAATGAATGACAAAATCATTTGTGCCATTTTTATTGCCCTGGTTAATTGTTTTAATTATTATTATTTATTTATTTTAATGGGGTTTTTTCTTTCTCCTAGGTTGGTTTGGGATCGTCAGCAGTGTGGTTTCATTCATCTTCTTCACAGACATGTGCATCTATTGGATCCACCGCTTCCTGCACCTGAAGACGGTGTACAAGCGCCTGCACAAGCTCCACCACAAGTGGAAGGTGCCCACCCCTTACGCCAGCCACGCTTTCCACCCCCTGGACGGCTTCCTGCAGAGTCTACCCTACCACATCTACCCCTTTCTCTTCCCCTTGCACAAAATCACTTACCTCGCGTTGTTCGTTTTCGTCAATTTCTGGACGGTGTCCATTCACGATGGTGATTACCGTGTTCCACTGATTCTTAAGCCGTTTGTTAACGGCTGTGCCCATCACACGGATCATCATCTGTTTTATAATTACAATTACGGACAGTTTTTTACATTGTGGGATCGGATCGGAAAAAGTTTTCGGTATCCTAGTGCGTTAAGTGGGTGTGGGCCATTGGAAGAGGTTATGAAATATGAAAAGAAGGGAGAGAAAGAAGTGGTAGAAAACAAGAAAGATAACTAAATGGTTAAGTTTTTAATATGTAGGTCTACATATGTACTATGGTCAAGTTTTAATATGTAGGTCTACATATGTACCTTTTAGCTGTATATTTAAAAAATTTGTAGATTTAGACTGCCGGAGATTTTTAAATTAAAAAATAGAGACATAAAGAGCAGTCATAGGAAATTTTAAGAAAAACCTAAATAGTTGTATTTTTTATATATAATACAGTAAAGTGCGCTTATAATGAACTGCAAGGGACTGGCAATATTAGTTCGTTATAGCAGTAGTTCGTTATAAAGGTACTAATAATACTGAGAAAGAACGAAACGGGACTTTACAAACAGTTCGTTATAACTGGTAGTTCGTTATAAGTGTGTTCAATATAAGCATACTTTACTGTGTTCTCTTTGTTTTCTTATTAAAAATCTGTTAATATATTTGTTGCCGTATATTTGAGTGTTTTCTGAACCTAGACTTGAAAAAGGTTTTGAAATACTAGAAGAGAAAGAAAGGAGCAGCCATTGAAAACCTTTAAGAAAGAAAACTAAATGGTTGTGTTTTTATTACATTTTTAATCTGTTATTGTATTTTTTCACTTACTGAGCTGTACATTTGAGTGTTTGGTGGTTACACCACTGGAGAAAGGCTTTTAAAATTGAGATAGAAAAATTAAAGAGAAACGGCTATAGAAGCGTAATTTTTTAATGTTTTAATACGTCTTTGTGTATTTTGTGTTTAATATTGAAGTCTCTTGTATTTTAGTTTTATATTTAATGTGAATTGACTAATATTATGTTATAGAAACAAAGTGGCCCAAAACAAAACATAAAGAGTGATTAACGCTATTAATTATCAATACTTGAGTCGCCCAGGTGGGAATTTGGTCGCATTTGGGGATCTGGTGGCTGGCAGTTTCAAACAATGTCATATATATTTTTGTTAAACTTTGCTGTTATATAGAGTGTTATATCATCAGTATGATTGTTAAGATTGTTAACTAACAGATGTTTTTTTTTGTTGGTTTTTTTTAATAAAAATTATTTTTAAAATATACAAGAACACATTTACTATAAACTCTTTCAAAAAGGAAAACCAAATCTTTGAACTGTTTTAGGAGTTTAAACTATTGAAGTTGTTTAGCAGAAACCAAAATATTGTTTTTGGTGTTATATTCATCTATATATGTCTGTTGTTAAATATCAACATTTCAGGTTATCTGTAAGTTGTAAAATAGAGCAGCAATATTTACAAATGTTACTATAACATTTTTGTGGTTGGTACTTGCAAAAGCATGAGAGGTCGTATTCATAAAATAGTGCAGGTTAGTTTTGCATGTAAATGTAAATCTACTTCTTATCATTGGCTAGAAGTTGTCTTCATTGTCATGTACCATTTGGCAGGTCAAGTCATTACAAATCAGAAATTAGGACAAGAAATGTGTGTAATAATTATTTGTTTTTATTGAGCTATTAAATGCAATTAAATCCATTGCATAACTCATAGGTATTGCATAACTCAGGTATTGTATGGCATTGTGTAATACTAGACTGCAGGCTGCTCAATACTTTTATTATTTAAAGCTACTATGTCGAGAATATTTTTATTATTTAAACATATAGAAAAGACGATCCAGTCATGTCTAACTGGCATGCTCCACACCAGACTCATTACGTTATTATCGCTATCTAGGTCACATACAAACGCTTTATGTTAGTACATGTTCTTTCATTCGGGAGACCCTGCCTTACTTAAACAAAATGGCGAAATTTGTATTTAGCATTTGATGATATCCCTTGATAGCAAAAGCTAACAAGGTACCATAGTGCTTGAATGTTGTATTAGTAACCAGTTTAAAATATGGTAAATCGACCATGTAATTCAGGTACCATAGTGCTTTTATGTTGTATTAGTAACCAGTTTAAAATATGGTAAAATCGACAATGTAATTCAGGTACTGTAGTGCTTGAATGTTGTATTAGTAACCAGTTTAAAATATGGTAAATCGACAATTAACTTTTATCATTTAGAACAATTAGACCAATCACCAGCTGTGCATAAACCGCTGCACACACTACAACAGCCACTTAGGGTCCTTACTCACAAAGGAGTGTAGATTTATATTTGGAACGAAATGTGTCTTACCATTGGTCCATGACAGAGATGCTACTTTCAGCCAATGATCAGATGAAAATATAGGTAATGGACAAAACATAACTTTGCACTGTTTTGTTAATGAGGCCACATATTTATAAAAAAACACAGCACTTTGATGCTGGTTCCCAAAAAGCAGTCTCTCTCAATTTCTGTTTATTGTAGTTTTACACATACATGGAACTTCCCAAAATGTAATCACATGAAATTTTGTTATTTTGATACTCTGTTACCATCCTACTAATGACACCTACTAAACACATTGTGTCTGCTTTGCATGATAATAACAGATTTAGTTTTTTCTGTATAGTAAAGGTTTAATAATAGACATTAAGTAGGGGAGAACTGGTACACTTATTTCTGTTTTATCATTGTAATCTGATTTATGTTCCAATTAAAAGTGGAGTTATGTTTTGATTTTGTAGTAAATTATATATATATATATAATGAGCTAATATGCCACTTAGTCTATGACCACATTTCTGTCACCAAAGAACAGTACCCTGTTGAATTTGTTAGATGGAAAATCAATTTTGTTGTTGTTTTGATTTCCCCCCTAATTTGCTCTTAAGTACATGGATTTTGCTCAAAAACTGAATCTAAACACTGTTGGTAATCATTGAAAATGATATGATACGGGTGTGATATTTGTTTATAAATTTCAGTATTAAAATTCCAAGAAGATGTCAATATTTACATCATGGGGTTTGCGTAAATATGGTAGCTTGTGATTTATTTTAATACCCGGTATATCTGACTTCTGTGAAGAAAATAAATATTGGTGTATCTTTTTTACTCTAATATTAAAAAATTAGTATGCCCTGGTGAATGTATTAATATGATAAATATAAAATGAAAGTTATGTAATGTACTAATTTGACAAACATAAAATATTACAAATGTAAAGATCATAATAATTCTTATTATTAAGTTAATGACATACTTAACACATTTTTCAATAACTGAATACCTGATTATAACAATATCCCAACTCCATCGGGTCTAGTTTTTCAGAATTTTTTTTTTTAATTTAATTTTTGCTTTTTTTTTTTTTTTTTTTTACAAATTTTTATTCCTTAAATTCTGTTATTTAATATTTGGTCAGTATATATTGTTTACAATTTACACGTGTTAAGGACAACTTTGGTTTAAATGTGTAAAAAGGTATTTAATAAATTTTTAGATGGATATTTATACACAGGGTATATTTGTAATCTGTATTAATACAGACACTACTTAAGGCATTTCTGCTTAAAGGTAAATGAATATTTTGTCATCTTTTTTTTTCTTTTTTTTCTCAATTATACATGTATACTCTTGTCATGTTTGTTTTTATTTGGATGGTGTACAAAAGGGGCATTATTATTTTGTGGCTTGTGACTGAAAGTTTAAATCTGTTCCTATAATTCTAAGGTCTATTTAAAATAATAATAATAATAATTAAAAAAAAAGTAATAATAATAATTTTTAAATAAAATAAAATAAAATAAATAAATAAATAAATAAATAAATAAATAAATAAATAAATAAATAAATAAATAAATGGTAGTAGTATTAGTATAATTTTAATTTCTTATTGTATTATGATTTTTAAAAATTATCATCATCATCATCATCATCATCATCATCATCATAATCATTATTATTATTATTATTATTATTATTATTATTATTATTATTATTATTATTATTATTATTATTATTCATAAACAACTTTCTGATGCTGATATAACCATTAATAAATTAAGTAAATATTTTAATAAATGTTTAAATAAACTTTGCAGCGGTGGTTACAATTCTGGTGCCTGACTCGGTCACTGGGGAGCCAAGTGTTAGAACAGCCACAGTTCTGAGAAGTGGAATGACATTTGGGGTAGGCTGAGCTATATTGTATACTGAGCAGGGCATTAAAGATACTTTCCAATTGGCTAGTGAATGAATGAAGGAAGGAAATGTTTATTTAACGACACACTCAACACATTGGTGTATGGTTATATGATGTCAGGCATATGGTAGCCACTAGGGATTTTTCTAACAAAAATATTGCCAACACTGATATAACTATTGATAAAATGTGTTGAATGCATCATTAAATACATTTTATTACTTTATTATGATAATGATGAAAAAATTAAAATATGCCTATGATGAAAAAATTAATGTGTCTGATGCTGATATAACCATTAATAAAAATATATTGAATGTTTCATTAGATAGAAAAAAATATATATTTATTGATCATAGGAGCTTGGTCTTCTCCGGCGCAGCCGGCGAACGGCGACAGTAACCACGCACAAGATGATGGAGCTGCTGAGTATCGGGCGTGAGGACTTCTGTCAGATCTACATGGATTCCCAGACAGATGACCTGCCAGAACACGTCCGCTTCCTCAGGTGTGTGTGTGTGTGAGAGAGTGAGAGAGTGAGAGAGAGAGAGAGAGAGAGAGAGAGAGAGAGAGAGAGAGAGAGAGAGAGAGAGAGAGAG